>CAIGQZ010034990.1:18059610-18083644 GCA_903798205.1 Danio tinwini | reverse complement strand
TCTGTCTGTCTGTCTGTCTGTCTGTCTGTCTGTCTGTCTGTCTGTCTGTCTGTCTGTCTGTCTGTCTATATCTATCTATTTATCTATCTATCTGTCTGTCTGTCTGTCTATCTATCTGTCTATCAGTCTGGAGCTAAAAAAAATGCGACTTCAATATTTATTTGCACCAGCAAAGCAAAGCCAAACCTATATTATTTTTTTACTCATTTTCTACTATTATTATTTACTCAAACATATTATCAGTTTTCTTTTAATTTGGTTTAATAATTTACAGTAAAATAAAACAAAATACATGATGGTGTGGCTACAATTAAATAGATTTTCATGTAAAAGACTGATTAATTATAAATAATATTGGTTTCATAAACAATTGCCATAATTTTAGTATGACTTCTATAACACGATTTCATTCTTGGATAAGCTATCCCTTTTCAACGATTATTTTAAAGCTCAGCCTGAGGACACCACATTTAAAAAATAAATACCCGCTACAGATCCTCAACACCATGGAAACCGGCAGCATGGGAGAACGGATGCACTTGCAATTCTTGGATGGGCTGCAGGGCAAAAATTAGAAGGTGAGATAGGAGACTAGCAATGTCAGTTTAACAAGGCTGCCAAGCTCACAGATGGGATGAGGAAACCGACAGAATTGAGATAAAGTGAAACCCCCCTCCTGCCATGCTACCGGTGCAGCCCTGCCAAGATTCAGTCCTCCAGGAACAGTGCCTCGAGTCGCACTTAAAATGTTCCTGCTTTGCCACACAATTTGTTTTGGCCAGAGGCTCACTGGAGGGAGAAAGTGAGCAGAGGTTGAGATATTTTGGTTCTGAGACCTTTTAGATGGACATAATGCTTTAGTATCAATATGTTGTTATATATAAGCTAGTGTGCTAGCTTAAGGTTCACATACAAATAGAAATTACAAGCATTCAACAATAGCAAATTCTCACTTCAGCATCTCATCTGGTCTTCTGACCAGTCAAATGCGGTCTTGTATATAAAGTTATAAAGTGTCCCATCCCTAGTGAATGTGGCTAAAATAGGTCAGTTATTCACATGCAACCAAGTGTTCACACTGATGGTTTACCCAAAACGCTTGCATATTTAAATAAATAATGGTAACACTTCAGAATATGAGACACATAGTTAATGTTAAAGTATTTACTAACA
This sequence comes from Danio tinwini, assembly GCA_903798205.1. NCBI lineage: Eukaryota > Metazoa > Chordata > Actinopteri > Cypriniformes > Danionidae > Danio > Danio tinwini. The sequence goes on along the minus strand of CAIGQZ010034990.1, from coordinate 18,082,471 downwards.
TGAACAAAAAAGGAACTATGTTTGTACACCATTTGTTAATTATACGTCATCATTTAGTAACGCATTAGTTAATGCACACTGAGTTAACATGAACTAACAAGGGACAACTGTTTTTTTTTTTATTAATTAACAAAAATGAGTAAATACTGTAATAAATGTATTGTTCATGTTAGTAAAAGTAGTACTATGTTCTCACATTAACTAACATTAACTATGATAAGCATTCATATATAGATACTGCAGCGTCAGTGTACACATCCCTAATTTTAGGGCATTTCAGTAGCCGTTCTTATGCTGTTCTCACAAAGCCTGGTAAATTCATTTCAGGAAACTAATCGCTGTCTTGTGACTAACAGAGTTTTGCATTAAGACTGCACACCTGACGTTTCAAAGGAACAGAATTTCACAGTGCTTGCACTTGTATGCACAAGTGCACGCACAGAAGCAGTCAGCAGAGAGCAGATTGTCGGCTCAGGCAGGAAGCGGAGTATATTGAGCATGGGCTGCTGGGAGCACCAGAGACCTGACACTGTGGCAGCTCACACTTCCTAAGCTCTCCCAGTACGGTGTGTGCATGTGCACCAGCAACACCTCCTCTCACTCAACCACCCTGCATCACACCACATGTTGAGCAGGGGAAAGCAGACATCAGTGACATCACACTGAGCAGGTGGCAACCCCTCTCTGAAGAGGAAACCAAGATCAGAGAGTCAGGGGGCTGCACGAAACGACAGTTTAATCTTCCATCTATCTCACAACCACAAAAAATACTCTCTATGTATATTTTAAAGCATGAAAAGTGGTAAAATACTGATGTTTTGCCACCAGGCTTTGTGCTTTTGCTATGATGGTCTCAAATGAAGCATCAAATTAGTATAAAAATGGCATTAAAGAGACACCCCAAAAATGAAAATGATGTCATTTACTCATCACCCTTCACTTGTTCAAAAGAGTTTCTTTCTTCTTTTGAACGCATAAGTAGTTATTTGTGTAAAATGCTGGTCGATGGTATCAAGTGACTTCATAGTATTGTTTTTCTTACTATAGAAGTCAATGGGTCCTAGCAGCCAGCATTCTTATAACTATCTTCTTTTTCTGGTTCAAGAGAGGAAAGAAACTCATAACTTTCTCTCACTGACTGAGAGAAATATAAAAAATCTCAAATTAAATACATCTTATATACACACACACACACACACACACGCACACAACCTTTTAAAAAGATTGAAGTCAGTGATACTTTTAAAGATGCTTTTGAAGGCATTGTTTTCTGTTGCTTACAATGGTGCATTTATTGAATCAAAAACAGCGCTTATGAAATATATTTAGAATAACCATATTCTATTTTTTTAAATATGTGAAATTGTGATTTATTGTCATTACTGCCAACTTTTTATTGATTTTATTACAAAAAAAGTTTTGTTTTTTTCCAAAAGTGTCATACTGATCTCAATCGTTTCGCAACACTTAAAAACAAAAGCAAAACGTATTTGGTTAAACAATTTCTTCCTGTCTAAGTGGGCAGTTCTTGGCCAGAATTAGGTGCAATGAAGACCAGACTTTGTCATAGTCAAAAGTCTGGCATAAATATGAGTCAAAACAAACCATGCTAATGGGGTCGGTTGTGAAGAACACCAGATGGATTACCAACAAAGTAGCACACTCAAATAATGGTGAAATACTAGGCACAGGTCTTATTTTATCTCCTAACACATTTCATATCTCTGTTAAGGCATTGTTTCTTTTTTTTTTGGCTGTCAGTGTAAGAATGTCTCTATTTGCAATTCTTCCTGTCACACGGTGGCCCAGACAAGCTGGTTGATCATACCGCTCAAGCAAACAAAATGCCACCGTTTCTTCCACTGCACAGTCATTCAAAGCAAAAAGCATTTAAAAAAAGCATGTGGTGAAGTGTAGTTACCCCCCTCCTCTGTCTTACTCAAAAGACTCTGCAGCCTGCTCGGTGGGCTCTTAAAGCAGGGCATGTTTCGACACATGTCAAGTCAAGGGCTCATCTCTTTGCTAATATTGTCAGTGTTTTTATTTCTTCTTTAAGAGAGACTGGGATCAATGCACCGAGGCAGACAGCTCGAGGCTTTGAAGCGGCGCGCGTGTAGATACGGCAAGCGGCTGCAATCATCATATACCCCGTGACACTGTGTTTGGCGGCATAGGCTGCTGTAAAGCCTCTCAGTGTGCTGATCAAGGGATTCCTGCTCAAAGGAGGAGGAGCGGCAGCCCTTTTCCTCCCTTCCTCCGTATTCCTGTGATGAAGAGCTGCTTAACACAAATCAAATGCAAAGACTCAAAGTTGTGCGCATCAGTAGCCGCCGGTACATTTCAATGCCTCAGAAACATGCCGGGCTGTAGAAAACTTTTGCTACTTTAGTTTTCTTCAGTGTTTGGTCACTTATAAGTCATAACTGTCTAGTTGAACTGTGGTGACAGAGTGGTGTGTCTACAGTAATTGTGTGGTGTGTCTAGTTGAGTAGTGTCAGAAACACAATTTAACAAAGATATTGAGTATGTTTACATGAACACCAATAATCTGATTTTAATATGATTAAGGCAATACTCTGATTAAGATTTTACCATGTAAACAGCAATTTTTTATTTATTTAATCTGATTAAGGTCATAAACTAAACAGAAATCGAATTAAGAGATGTGGAGTATGCCGATTTTAGTCGCATTATTGAAGTAAAGTACAAACATATAAACACCTTAATCAAACTATAACCATCATGGAGGACTTTTTGCCGTGTTTTTTAGGACAGGATATTCCGTACACACACAGGGGTTTGACACTATTCTCTGCACCTATTGAGTCAGTGAAGGACACCTGCATTGCGAAATGCGAAGGTTTTTTTTTTTCTTTTCATTCGGCGTGCGGTATTAAAATACTATTAAAACAACACTCTTCTACCAGTCCATGCATCCAATGCCTCAGTTTGTCATGTGGGTACACGGACCAGTCTTGAATGATTCGTTCATTTTGAATGAATCTTTTATGTGACTCGAGAACGATGAGTCCTCCCAGGAAGTGATTTATTCGTTCGCAATTAAAATTTTCTATTTTTTATTAGGTAAGCTTATATGGGACGTACAGTGTCAGGTGAACGAACGACTCAAATTTGAAGACATGCCAGAAGAGGTGAGCAGAGCTAATCATAGATGAAACATGAGGGAAACAATGAAGGATTGTTTTCTTTTTCTTAGTAGCATTGCATTGTACAGTAGTGTTCTTAAAGTTTGGGCTAGTTGTAGATGTGTTTGGAAGCAACTCGTAACATTTTTATGCTATTTTGGCAAATTGAACGAAATGACTCAAAAAAGATTAAATGCCCAAATTTAAATAAATAAATAAAATGCCCAAAATTACATGAAACCCCGGAGGAAACGTGAATAGCAAGGACGTTAATCGAATTATTTGCTATAACATGTAAAACGGGATCATGAAAGGAACGTTAAAAAAACTCATATAAACACCTTGATCAAATTAAGGAAAATAATTTGATTACTGATGTCCATGTAAATGTAGTTCATGAAAAAAATAAAAATCTTAAGAGTGCAAGGTAAAGGGTTAACCATGCCTTAAACATTGACAGGGGCCAAAATTATTTTATTCGGTGGAGATGAGGATTTTACTTTAAAGAAGTAACACCTATCAATCACTTTATTTGGTGCATATTAACACATATCTAATCTGCCAATCAAATCGCAGCAACTTAAGTGTTAGTCCACCCAAAAATTCTTTTAATTGTTCACCTTCATGTCATTCCAATTTCGAGATCACTGCTCATATTTAGAACACAGTTAAGATATTTTAGATGAAATCCTAGAGCTCTCTTGTCATTCACAGACAGTAACAGTTCTGACAATTTTGTTCACCAATCTTGTCAGGTTAGGGTGAGCTGTATGTTTACTTTGGGCAATGGACCCTTTTTACCAGACTGTTATGACATGTTTAACAGTCATCATAATCTTAAATCCTTGAAAGTTTTTAATATTTAGATTTTTTTTTTTACGTATGAACATTTATATGCGTTTATGAATGTATTATATCATCTTTGCATCAACTTGCAAAAAAAACTAATTACTGCTGAAGCGAGGTGTTTCTAATGCAGTGTCTATGGGGCTGAGAGTAAATTTGACATTTTTCTCTCCTCTGGCAGCCGTCATCAGTCTCACACTATTTTTTCCCCCTTTTTTTTTGAAAGTCTTGATAACACCATCATGGAGTTTTTCTTTTATTATTTCATTTACTTTTTGTACTTTCCGATTCAATGCACTCTAAGTTTACCCAACCATGATGCCTTCCGCTACTGAGAAACCTGGAAATGTGAAAAGGATCTACAGTATATGACATATTGTCATTAGAGTCAGCAGCACAACGTGCAAGCATTTTGCCTTTGGTAAACACAGAAGACAATCAGCGAACAAAGTTGTTGTTTTTTTTTTTCAAACATTAGAAAATGGTTGAGGATTTGTGTCATGGTTGTTGGTAGCAGATTGGTAGGTATGAGTTTTTCAGAATCAACTGATCTAGATAGTCATGCCCAACTATCTTTAGGGTTTCAACAGAATAACCATAAAATTAGAAACTATCCAGTGAGCTGCAGTTCTGTGGGTGAAAATGCCTAGTTGAGGTCAGAGGAAATAGCCAGAGTAGTTAAAGCTGATAGATAACATTAACTCAAATTGTCAATTGTTACAAGTGAGCTCTTTTTGGTCTGATGAGCCTCATTTAATGCTGCAACATTGAGATAGCAAGGTCAGAATTTGTACTATTGCACAACATCTTTGAAAAATTAGCCAAAACTGAAAGTTCCATTCTGAAGGGCTCATGAGTAATGTAAAGCTTTTATTTTTAATTTAAAACAGTAACATTGAACAAATTAGAGTAGTTTTGCTTTATCATTTTACATTTTGTGAATCAGTTATCTAATATTATATATTTTCATACTCTTACCTTTAACCTCTCACTGTTAAAGGCTTCTGAAAACCTGTCATTATTATTTGAATGGCAATCTCAGTACATTTAAATGTTAAACTCAGTCAGACCAGCCTAAAATGTATTTATTTTTGGGGCACTATTTTATGGTCCCCTCTAGTTCACCATTGTTGATTTGGGTGTCACAAAATTAGGTTAGTGTATTTTACAAAATAATGGTATTGTTTTGGAAACTATCGCTTTTAAACCTGTTATAAGTTTGCATTCTCAGGGCCCTAAAATGCTGTTTTTGTGTAAATGAATTGGCAAAACGAAATGGATGACCCTTAGGATGCACACATGAATTATAATATCATTTTTGTCTTGCTAGAGACAACTATCAAGCTAATTTCTGAGGCGCATTAGAAAAACCCAATCCCGTGACGCTGTTGATTCCAACCTCTGTTTCCAGCTTGTCTGGAGGGACTGTTATGGTGGAAAATGCAATTGTGTGACAGAGACATCAGGTGAGTAATATGCTATGGGTTTTTGTCAGCACTTTGCTAGCTTTGATTCATAACGTCTGTAACTCCCTGCCTTAGCGGTGTGAAATATAGTAAGAGTTTCCTTAGTCAGAACCTTAAACGAACCTCAACAGGTCTTCAACTAAGCTGTTTACCAATGAAATAACAGCAGGGGAATCAAGAAGGACGCAAGATATGAAGAGCTGACATTTATATAAGCTAAATTAAATCTAACAAATGAGTTGTTAACATGACGTTGCATTTTACAGTATCACATGACTAAAAAAAACTATTCTAATTTGTAATGTCATCATTTTAAAGGCAGTAAATTGTTAAACATTTGTTTGTCCTCCATGGAACTGTTGTTATAAAACTTTTATAAGAACTCTGTTTTTTTATTATTATTGTTTTTAAATTATTTTAATAATTAACATACTCATTTATTTTTTATTACATTTTTGAGCCTAATCTCAAAACTGTGCTATAGTGTGACTGTCTCAAGAATTGTTCAACAAATTACAACTCTTTAAAGAAAAAAACTACTTTAATAATTAATAAATACCTCAGGCCAAGTGGTTATAAAGTAAATAGCAATCATTTTTGTGGCATCCAATTATTTCTAATTAAATAGAAACTGGATGCATTTTGTCCTCTGGTGTGACTCTACGCTGTAAAAAAATAGAATAAAACAATACAGTGCTCCACACAATTCATTCATGTTGTCCCAACACAAATTGATTAACTGTTAACAAATAGGTGGATTGAACCTAAAACAATGAAGTTGTCCCCCCAAAAATCTCAAGAATTGTGTTGTTTCAGCTCATTTTAAATAAGTAATTTGAACAAGCAACAAAAATCTATTTTTGACAGTATATGCTAGTTTTAAATCGGCAATTCCACAGAAAACTTTAATAAGTTGAAAGACCCCATTCAAGATCATGTCACTGAAGCCCCCCTGTGAAGCCCTATGACATGCACAGTGCAAGTTTGCGAGTTTGTCTCGAGAATTTTCAAATATTTAACTTTTTTGGAGCCATTAAAATGTTTTACTTTTTTTGTTTGTTTGTTTTTTTGGTGCCATTTGGTGTGATACAGTATGTGCCAAATTTTAGAGGACATTTTTTTTTCATAATTTCATATAAAATAAATTGCACTATATGAAGAGAAAGTGTCCAATAATGAAGATAAATTGCTCTCATGCTATTTCTATATTATTAAGAGTTGTTTTTCTTCATTTGTATTATGTAACTATGCATATGACCTATTTAAGGTGCAGTTCAGTAAAAATAAAACATAACAGAATCGATAAAGTTCCCAAACATCAGATTTCAAACTACATAAATATATATTTTTTCCCTTAAATTATGTTGTACAAAAATGCTTTTATGTACTGTCTATGTATTACTACCCAAACGTGACTTAATTTTATTGACATTTAAAACATAAATCGATTAACTGAAAGACTCAACATTTTTGAGTATTAGTAAAGGTGACTGAGGTGTATTTCCAAAGCAGTGATACATAGAGCTGTAGTGTACCTGTAATCACCTTTCATGTAAAGGAGAACAAAGAGCTTTAATATGTGTCTCCTCTCACATGCCGTAATTAAACTTTGGCTTCTATTAATCCCTGAATTAAATTGGAGCAAAGGAAAGATTTAGCAGGCTATTCATCATCAGACTATGTGAAGATGGCAGTTTTAATAAAAACATTCCATGCGAGTGTATTGGGCAATCCAATGCAGAGTTTTCTTATTTAGAAATGAAGAACAGCATTATATAAGTGTCGTTCTGCATGTGTCAAGGCAAAATCATTCATTAGGGTAAGAAATGAAGTATATGTTGGCAATACGAGTAGGGCAAGAGATTGATTATTACTTTGGATGCCAATTAAAATCTTGTCCCTCATCACAAATGGAAGATGATCCACGTGATCACATAATTAAGTCTATTGATGGATTACAGATGTCCTATAATGGCCAACCAGTGTGTGTGTTTTTTTCAATCATTACTAAAGTCTGGAAAGCAGGATGGCTCATATTTATTATCGTATGCTAAAAATGAAAAGGGTGTAATAAAAGTAATAGGAATCATTAAGAATCTCACAAGATCTGATTCCGCTCACCAGGGCGACATGGTGACTCAGTTGTTAGCATTGTCGCCTCACAGCAAGAAGGTCGCTGGTTCGAGTCGTGGCTGGGTCAGTTGGCATTTCTGTGTGGCATGTTTTCCCAATGTTCGCCTTGGTTTCCTCTGGGTGTTTCGGTTTCCCCCCATAGTCCAAAGACATGCGGTATAGGTGAACTGAGTAAACTAAATTGGCCGTAGTGTATGTGTGTATGGATGATTTCCAGTAATGCATCTGCTGTGCAAAACATATGCTGGATAAGTTGGCAACTCCTGATGAATAAAGGGACTAAACCGAAAGAAAACGAATGAATGAATTCCTCTCACCAATTGTTTCTATTATGCTTTCATTATCAGAGAACAGTTTGCTTCAAAATTAAAATTTACACACTATTTAATCTCATTCAAGTTGTTACAAATCAATATGAATTTCTTCAGCTGAACACAAATTAATATATATATTTAAGAATGTTCACAACCAGACAGTTAATGTAGCCATTGACTTGCATAGCAGGAATATTTCAAAGCAAAATACTTAGTCAATAAGCCATAAGCTACATCAACATTTTTTTCAAAATACCTTTTTATATAGAATATTTTGGAGTGAGTGGAGGGTAATTGATGACAGAACTTTCCTTTTTGGGTGAACTATCCCTTAAGTGTATAAAAATAAATATTAATCCATTTATACAGCCACATTTTGAGATAATTCAATAAAAAAATGTGTAATGTATATAATCCATTAATAAATATATTATTATTATTATTATTATTATTTCATTATAAACAATATTCATAGAATTTTAAAGAATTATCACACAATTGTTTTTCCATGTTATCACTTTAACAATAAATGAAATTTAAAAAAAAGGCAAACCTTTTATGCATAAGGGCTCCAAAAAATGTAATATGCTTCCAACAGAATAACCTCTTAATAAAATGTTGTTAAATTTAATGTGTTTCATTATTAAATATTAATGATTTTCATTTTGATTAGTTCAATTTAATTTAACCTCTAAAATTAAGTCCTGGAAGCTTTTTGTTAAATTATTCAGAACAGTAAAAAAAAAAAAAAAAAAAAAAAAAAGGATTTTACAGGGCTATGACACATTCTACAAACCTTTTCTGACAGAATGACAGTTAGCAAAAAGGTCTTGACCCTGGCTAAGCAAAGGGTCAAAGACATGATCTTGCATGACCTCACTTCTGCTAACTGCCCAAACACACACAGCTATCGACTAATGGCAATCATTTCAGTTTGATGTTGCAGAAGTTATCAGATCCTGTTTGCTTAAATTAAGCAAGCGCTTCCTAATCCCCATGTGTGCTGTTGTTAGTCTCTTGACCCAAATACAAACATCTTAAAGCACCACTTGTTTACATCTTAAGCTGGAGAGACCACCGCTAATGAATGGTAAGCACCCTTCCTGATTGCGGGGAGGCCCAGTGTCACCCAGCGCTCGTTTGTGTCAACAGAAGCCCACCGTCCAGCCCTGTGCTCTGTTTAATAAGCACTTCAATGTACTGCGATCAAGTGTGAAGGACAGCTGCTGGGGAACAGCGTGGGGCCGCTAATGACAGAATGTTGGATTAATGACCTGGGAAGATCAGCCAACAGGCCAGTGTCGGAGGTGTTCCATTCCCAGCAGGGCACTCATCGTGCAGCCTACCCCCTCTAGACCCCTCATCACCGGCCAAATCCTCCATATGCAGGAGTGTTGGATGACAGATGACATACAGTAGGGATTACCTGCTTCATACCACACAATGGGGGGAAAATACTCCATGCCTACTTATAAGTAGGTCACTTTCAGAAAGAAGCGAAAGATGAGAATGCTGTTGGAAGTAAAAGTAGGGCTGCACGATATTGGAAAAATCTAACATTGCAAAACAATTTTATTCTGCTATTTATATTGCGATTATGAACACAATTTCACTAGATGACTTGAATAACGATTTGGAAAAGATATCTATAATTTAAGATTGATTGAGATGATTCGGTAGGGGAGTGCATCTGCATAAAATATAAACAATCTACAAGCATAGATAAACTTAAAGAAAAAAAACAAAATATTTTTATTGTTTTGAGCCTAACTGTATTTAGCATACAGTAATTGAATAATTAATTGTAAAATAATATTGCATAGTCTTGTGTAAACAATTTAATAAAATTAATCATTATTATTTTTTTAAAGTTACAAATGGTACAATTTCCTATGTCTTTATGCATTTAAAATCCTCATACAGTTACAGGCCTCAAAAAACACTTGTGAAGTGATAAATTATAATCCAGACTCAACATTGCATAGGCTTGCAATGTGACTATTGCAAATAATCACATTGTGATATCGATGCTGAAACGATATATTGTGCAGCCCTATTATGAAGTTTTTAAGAAGGCGCTGAAAAAAGTGTATGTACTGAACTGTTCATTTCTTCTGCTGAATAAATGCTAAGCACGCATCAACAAAAATGCAACTTATAAATAAAAGCAAGAAAACAAAACTTAATTTTTTTATTTATTTGCAGAAAATATGTCAGTAATGTCAAAATAAACATTCCATGTGTTCGGACCTATATACAGCTGAAGTCTATGCTTGGCCTATATACATATATACATCTTAAACCTATATACCTATATACATCTTAAAGGGACTAATAATTTTGACCTTAAAATGTAAAAAAAAAAAGACTTTTATTCTAGCCAAAATAAAACAAATAAGACTTTCTCCAGAAGAAAAAATATTATCAGACATACTGTAAAAATTTTCTTGCTCTGTTAAACACCATTTGGGAAATATTTAAAAAAGGAAAAAAATTAAAAAGGGGGCTAAAAATTCTGACTTCAACTGTATACGGATTTCGGATTTATAGTAATGTGTTTGACTTAAAAAAACTTTTTTTTTTCTGTAAACTACTAAGGACATTTCTTCCAAAATTATAACAAATTATTTTACATAAAATAACCAAATGGTGTCTTGTTTTCACCCAATACCAATATTAAAGAAAACCCTTAAATTAACAGTTTTCTATAATTCGTGATTCACAGTTTTTACCATTTATTTATGCTTTTGAACTGCATTATAGGACCTTCAATGACTTTCTTCAATGACATCCTTTCTTCATTGATGTTGAAAAGTTTGAAACTTTTCACTATAAGGCTGCACAATATATCGTTTCAGCATCGATATTGCAATATGCTGTTCCGCAATAGTCATGTCACAGGATATGAATTATTATTGACCAGATTTTGGAAAACACCATGATATGGGGAGTTTTTGCAACATTTTTATCATGAAGTTACCAAAACATTTATTATTTATGTGTGTTTTTAGCATTTAATTCAGTTTAAACGTATTCAGGCAAAAGAAATTACATTTTTAACTTAAAGGAAAATAAATTGCATTTATGTATATGGTGTTATTTTACATTTGACTATTACATTTGTGCATCTAATTATTTCTAGACTTTCATAAAATCATATAGCACTGTTTATTTTGTTTGCACAGTGTTGTTGCTGTACTATATTTCTTAGTGTTTGTGATTGGTTTATGTACATGCACTCCTTTACAAAGTCATCCCAATAGATAGAAAATTATGAATTATTTCCAAATATTGATTTCATCTGGTGAAACTATATATTCAATAATCACAATATACAGTTGAAGTCAGAATTATTAGCCCCCTGTTTATTTTTGTCCCTAATTTCTGTTTAACGGTAAGAAGACTTTCAACATATTTTTAAACATAATAGTTTTAATAACTCATTTCTAATAATTGATTTATTTTATCTTTGCCATGATGACAGTAATTAATATTTGACAAGATATTTTTCAAGACACTTCTATGCAGCTTAAAGCGACATTTAAAGGCTTAACTAGGTTAATTAGGTTAACTAGGCAGGTTAGGGTAATTAGGCAAGTTATTGTATAACAATGGTTTGTTCTGTAGACTATCGAAAAAAATATATAGCTTAAAGGGGCTAATAATATTGATCTTAAAATGGCTATAAAAAATTTAAAACTGCTTTTTTTTCTAGCCAAAATAAAACAAATAAGACTTTCTCCAGAAGAAAAAATATTATCAGACATACTGTGAAAATGTCCTTGCTCTGTTAAACATCATTTGGGGAAAAAAAAAGTCAAAAGGGGGCTAATAATTCTGACTTCAACTGTATATCGTAGAAAATAAAACATTGCAATGTCAGTTTTTTTTCCATATTGTGCAGCCAAACTTGTGACTTTTATTGAGATGTTTAATTGTTTTAAGTGATCTATTGTCTGGGTTGATGTTGTAAACAGTACAAAAACCTGCTAATATACTGCCAGTACTTTTTCTGTTATTTGATAAGATATAATTCTATATACAGTATATTCTTTAGTTTACAATATATTGTTTCAAATGACTGAAATCTATTTATTAAACTGCAGTTTAATTTTCAACATCAAAGGTCGACCGAAGATCCCATAATGCAATTCGTAACTGTAAATAAACGGAAATACCAGTGAATCACAAAATACGGAAACAGTTAATTATCTGTGATGTTTCAATTTCAATTAAGGCATCAATATTTGTTGGAATATCCCTGATTTGTTAATGCCAACAAATGAAAACATCTGGTGGTAAACAAATTGTCAATTAATAATGATAATCTTTTGATGATAATTCAACCATTGTTACCATTGACAAACAAAATAAGTTTATTGTTAACGAACATTCCACCGACCTACACTAAAATCTCTCCATTGCACTGATTGCAACAGCACTCTCCCCCAATCGCCCCCTCACTACACCCTCATCCCGTGGTAGCGAGAGTGGGGCGAGAGCAGCTCCTTTCGGCTGGTGGCACGTGGGTGTGCTGAAAGTGAGGCGGGGAGGGAAGGAGGGAGGGGAAAGCGCTACTTTTTGCTCAGTGCTCAACGCAGCTGCCACCTCACCAACTCAACCAACAGCCTCTGCCAACCAATGCTACTGAGCTCATCTCACCACCTGTTCAAGCAGCGCCACAGGAAAAGAGAGAGTAAAAACACTGCTCTCCTTGAATAACCCCCAATCAGGCTTTCCTGTTTTGACAAACCACTGCCAGAAAGTCATTTTGATGAGCAACTCAACACAGTAAATATGATATAAACATATTGCGGCGTCAGAAATAATTTCCCGCCCAAAAAAAAAAAAAAATCAGGACAAAGGACAATAACTAAAAAGTATAGGAACAGAAATCCAGGTACATAAAGTAAACCTGAAAGTGATTAAAACAGATTGTGTGAGTATAAAGCAATTACCGGAAATTTTAAATGACAACAGTCTTTGATTTCAAGGCCATCTGGTGCCATTTTAGTAATCTGCATACTGGGATTTAGTAATGGAATGATGTTAGTAATCTAATGATGTGGATTTTCAGGACTTGCACTTCATTTAACTGAGCATGTACCTAAAAAACTATTGGGTTAAATAATGTAATTTAATGATATGAAGGGACAGTTCACCCAACACTAAAAATGTCCACACCATTTACTCAACTGGACAACTGAAGTGGACAACCCAACCTTCCTATATATTTTGTTGCTGGTAAAAATCAGCAATTGACTACCATCATTTCTTTGTTTCTACATTAATGGTTTCATATGTGGTACTTCAAAAAAAGAAATTAATTACTAATTACATAATTTAAAAAATACATAAAAAAATAAAACGTTGAATTAATTTCACCCAACAATGACAGCTAGCTCTCTGCAACTCTTAGATGGTCACCCACTGAAGCTAAGCAGGGCTGCGCCCAGTCAGTACCTGGATGGCAGACCACATGGGAAAGCTAGGTTGCTGTCAGAAGTGGTGTAAGTGAGACCAGCAGGGGGCGCTCAACCTGCAGTCTGTGTGGGTCCTAACGCCCCAGTATATTGATGGGGACTCAGTGAGCACTGTCTTTTAGACAAGATGTTAAACCGAGGTTGGTAAAAATCCCAGGATGTCCTTCGAAAAAGAGTAGGGTTTAAAGAGTCTTAAATTTGCCCACTGGTCTCTGTTCATCATGAGCTCCTAACCATCCCCATATCATAATTGGCTTCATCACTCTGTCTCCTCTCCACCAATCAGCTGGTTGGTGTGTGCAGTCTGGCGCAATATGGCTGCCGTCGCGTCATCTAGGTGGATGCTGCACACTGGTGGTGGATTGGCGTAAAGCGCTTTGAGTGTCCAGAAAAGCACTATATAAATGTATGGAATTATTATTATTATTATTTGTCTGCAAAGTAATTTATTACTTAGCTCAATACTACATTGCATTGACAATATAAATTCCTTTCATTCATTTATTTAGATTTTTTTATATATTACCTAAAGTTAAACATTATATGTATCAAAAGACGAAACATTTCAAACTTGCAGTTTATTTTATTTTTACCAAATATCATCATTACTTTCAATTCAACAAATCCATTCAATGTTCATTCATTCATTCATTTTCTTTTCGGCTTAGTCCCTTCATTAATCTGGAGTCGCCACAGCGAAATGAACCGCCAACTTATCCAGCATATGTTTTACGCAGCAGATGCCCTTCCAGCTGCAAACCATCACTGGGAAACATCCATACACACTCATTCATACACATACATGTACACTACCGAAAATTTAGCTCATTCAATTCACCTATATCGCATGTCTTTGGACTTTGGAAACCGGAGCACCCGGACAAAACCCACGTGAACACGGAGAGAACATGCAAACTCCACACAGAAATGCCAACTGACCCAGCTGAGGCTCGAACCAGCAACCTTCTTGCTGTGAGGCGACAGTGCTAACCACTGCATCACCGCATCGCTCCATTCAATGTTTCATGGCAATTGTTCAGTTTTTGGACAAATGTACGATCTTTAGTTCAAAAATAGAATTATTCTACAAAATATATTTGTATAACAAACAAATATATAGTTACCGCACTTCTCTGAATTGAGACAACCTAAAAATCAAAAGTAATTTTTTACCTTTCTTTTTCAGCAGAATTACAGTAACTAGTTTCTTTATGAATAATTACACTCAGCACTGCTTCATAATTCATAAAAGTTTAGTACCACTGAGTAAATGCTGAAGAAATTTTCATTTTTGAGTGAACTATCCCCTTAAAATAATGTTCAAAGCTAGGTTTAAGTACAGTACCTAGTTATTACTCAGTTTTCAACATCCATAACGCATTCAGTGGGTCATTTTCAGATTAACGTAGAGAGGCATCACAAAAGTGCTTCTTTGTCCAGCTTTGACACATCCGGAGTGAGATAGTGGTTCACAGAGGGAGCCTGAGAGATACAGGGAGATATGCATCACTTGTACCTGGCGCAAATCTAATGGGTCTCTTACTGTGATGCAATGCCATGCCAGAAACAGCCATCGCCGGCTGACCTTATCGAGACAGCTGAGCGCCCGCACGCAACACTTGCATGTGGCAAATGGGTGGGCACGAAAGCCACAGGCCCGGCGTCATCTCCACACACATCCTTCCACCTCTGCAGAAGCTCTCGCTGCACGTTGTCAAACAGGAAGCGTGCTCCGCTGCAGCGGTGCAGCTTTTGGATGGCGCGCGATTTGCATTGACAAAGAGAAGGAAGCGAAAAGAGGGCGTTTTTCAAGTCTCTGCCAGCGCACCACATGCAGCGTGCGGCGCAATGTGTGGGAGAGCAAGACAGGACAGTTCCTGCTCGCTCTCTCGCTGCTTTCCATGTGCTTTGCCTACTGACACACGTCGCTCGCCTCGCCTCTGCCTGGCTACAGGAAACAGCAGTATGCACGCTTGTTGTCCAATCCTGGCCTATTCAAATTCAAATGCTCTGTTATCTGGAAGTGACATGAGGAAGAATAGATCAGCTGAGGGGCCTTGACCTGCTGAATGTCTACTGTACTGGCTGGCAGAAAAACAGGCCAAAAAAATACAATGTTCAATAAAATGTTATTTAAAGGTATAGTTCATTTACATACTGTTAAAGTCAGAAGTATTAGCCCTTCTGAATAATTGCCCCCCCCCCCCATATATATTTTATTCCCCAATCTTTGTTTAACAGAAAGTGCTCTTTCAACACATTTCTGAACATAATAGTTTTAATAACTCATAGTATACTTTCTTTTCTTCTTTGCCATGATGACAGTACATAATATTTTACAAGATATTTTTCAAGATACTAGTATTAAGCTTATTGACATTTAAAGGCTTTACTAGGTTAATTAGGCAGGTTAGTGTAATTAGGCAAGTCATTGTATAACAATGGTTTGTTCTGTAGACAATAGAAAAAAATATTGCTTAAGAGGGCTAAAAATATTGACCTTAATTTTTATTTTTTTTTTATCAAAACTGCTTTTATTCTTTCCAAAATAAAACAAATAAGACTTTCTCCAGGAGAAAAAAATATTAGAGGAAATACTGTGAAAAATTCCTTGATCTGTTAAGCATCATTTGGGAAATATTTAAAAAAGAAAAAAAATCACATGAAGCCTAAAGGCTCGTACACACCGGGACGCTTTTCGTTTGCGTTATCGTCAGCGTTTTCCAAGACGTTCTTCCGGATTTAAACCCAAGCTATTTTCACAGGCGTCGAGCAGAAAAGTATGCAAAATCACTCCTTGACGTTAAATGGCGCTACACAACTTTAAGCTCCTGACACCCGTTTGTAACACAGAGAAAGAAGACAAAGTTGACGCGCTTGTTGTTATGGATGGTTCAAGTAGCAGCTTCAGCTCTAGCAATGAAGAAATGATTATTGTTCACCAGTGCAATAAGCAGCTCCACGTTCATCACGGCTCTGGGCATCTTCTTCAATGTGCGCTCACATTGACAGTGTTGCGCTTGAGCGTCTCCAAGTGCTGTTTACTGTAACTTCAGCAGCTCCGTGCACGTAAACAAAAAGTGCCAATCTGATTAGTGGAGAAGGTTTTGAAGCTGCGCGTCAAAACAAAAAAAACGAGCATGTGGCGTTTTTTTTTTTAAATGATGCTTTTGCGACTGGCGTTTTGCGTGTTGGTGTGCACAATCACATTGACACCCTTTATTTAGTCACAAGTTGTCAACGGAAAACGCGAGCAAAAAACGTCTCGGTGTGCACGGGCCTTAATAATATTGACTTAAACTGTATATTTTATATGTAATGTAAGTGAATGGGGTCCAAAATGACAGAAATAATCTACATAGCATGCACTTTATTAAGTAAAGCAATATTATTAAGTAAAGCAATAGATTTATGTTAATATGTTGTTATTTATTTTAATGTGAGAAAGTCTGATAAAGAAGTCCTGATTTGTAAATTAACAAATTGTTTTGTTTTTTCTTTAATTGGTAGATCCAGTTCACAAACCCAAATTTGCTGATAAATTGGACTGATGTGCTTCTCACTGATCTGTCTGGTTAAAAGGCTTTTGACGGTATCACATTTTCTTATTGCGATTAATTGCTGAAGCTTTTATTACACTATACGATTTTATCATGATATACACCTAAGCTGCAAACAAGTTACTTTAACAGGTATCATAACAAATAGATTGTGTATTGCTTTATTGTGTATATATGTCTGAGTGAACAAATGTTTCAACTGAATTAAATTACAAAAACTGTCATTTAGGAAATGTTAACGAGCTAAAATCAACATTGAGGAAAAGCCAGATTTGCTGTATTACAGTTACTATGTTAATATCAGTTTTAACATACAATAATAAAAATTTTAGTTATTAATTACATTTGATAAAATACGACTTAAGACTTTAACATGTCATTAGGCATTTATTAATAAATTAACATCAAAAGTTTTTTGTAGTTTTCATCATTTTAGATTTTAGTTAAATAAACTTATGTTAAATATTGGAGCCTTACTGCACTGTGATAATGTACAATAGCCCAATGAATAGATTCAGAATTTTCAATCAATATTTCTGCATGCAAATTCAAACCCACACATCACATTGTTTTTTATTTTGGTGTGACGTTTTAATTAACTAGAATAGTTTTTTAATAATTACAATATAAAGAAAGCAAATGGGGTCCAAATTTGGAAAAGTGTCCCATGTCATTTAAAAGTAAGAATTAGGCCAACTGGGAAAAACAATGACTGATTTAGAAGCGAACAATCTTTTAAATCACATCTTTTTAGTGAACTGGCTGGTTCAGTTCACGACACCAGTTTAAATCGCACTCCTCAGAGATTCAATGATCCAATAATAACAAAATAAATAATAACAAAAATAACAAAATTAAGCAAAAATCTGTAAACAATGACTTTCATTCTCAAAGACTGTAGTTTCTTGAATATGTCACACAAGTAACTACATTTATGATAATAATTGCTGCATATTTTTGAAGCTTGAGAAGTTCCAGTCCACATTTAGTTCAATTACACAAGCAACGACCAGAACATTAGTCAAAATAGCTCCTTTAGTGTTCCATGGAAAACAGACAGTCACACTGGCTTTGAAAGATATGAGGCTGAAAACAAAAATGACGAAAGAATTTTCATTTTAGGGTAACAACTCTGTTAACCTATTTTCCATCACTCGATCTAACATATCACTGTGTGTCAGAGCAAGGTGCGCTCCATGCGTGGTTACTCGTAAACGGTTTAAGTGAATGAGGGTGTATGTGTGTGCTCGTCGGTGCGTACGTACGAGTTTCCGTGTGTCTTTGTATAACTGTATGTGTGTGTGGGTGGTTGGGTGCTCTATTTCGATCAGATGAAACACCTGCACATACTATTGTTCTGCTTGGGAAAGATGAGACTGCTTTTGGTCCCTGTGCGCCGTGTGTTTCATTCTTTACGAGTGTATGTGCGAGCTGGAAACCTTTATCTGACCCAATACGCTGTTGTCTTTTTTTTTTTTGCTGTTATCTAATTAGCCGGCTGTAATCTAGAGACATGTCAAGCAGCATAATAAATTCTTAATGTATGGAATCAATACAGACGAATCAATCAGAGCAAAAGGTGAGGGTCGAGAGTCTCCCCATTGGGTTCAAATTCACTGGAAGGCTGAGTATATGTGTGTCCATTCATTTTTACACATTCGGTTTCCTGCTTTTTATGTCTGCATCTCTCTCTTCTAAGCTCCACTAATACAGCTTCTCTATCCATCTGATTCCGTCAAGGACAAAGCAGAGTTCTGATAGGTTCCCATAGAAACAGAGTATGCGTTGCTGCTTTAGGGGGCTTTTGTGTATTGTCTTCGTTGGGGTTCATACAAAAGCGGCTGGCTGACCGATAGTTCCTGTTTTTCTCGACCTTGAGTCATCGATGAGGTCTGAAACCCCTGCTGTCGTTCAGATCACGAGCGGTCATCATTGAGATTGCACTCTTCTGATGAGCAAGATCCTCCATTAACATTATACGCTCAACTGCTGACAGGGGAAAGATTCATATAATCATCATGCATAGTGATTTTGCTGTGTTGCATGTTTTACTAAGTCGATCGCTCATACTAGACCATGTCCTCCACTTAATGGCTAATGGATGACTAAATGTATCAAGGAAGGATTTAAGTGATATCAGATGGCATAAAGGAACTATAAACAGGCAGTGCATCTGGGTAAATTATGCTGTACTACTTACACAACTACGTCTCAAAGATGGAGTTTGTTTCATAGTGCACACTATAAGACTCTCTGCATACATTAAATATATAGCAGTTAAGCTCATTCAGCAAAATTTGCACCATTATGTTTAGTGAACCACAAAAATGCATTTCCATCTACTCATCTCTTCTTTACAAAAAAAACAAAACATTGGATCCTTGCCAATAATGGCTGCCTGATTAAACAGAATTAAATCGAATCTGATTGTGGCTAATATAGACCATTTTGATGGATGTAAAGAAAAACAACGGTCCCAGCGTATTTCCTGTTTAACATCTTTAATTTCTATAAATTCCGAGAATCCAAAAAGAGCCACATATTGATAAATAGTGTTATAATAGCTCTTTTCACATGAAGTTGTGATTGAATTGCCTCTTGTTACAGTTACAGATAACAAGTGAAATATGTTCAAGGGCCAATGAAAGGACCACATTAAAATGGTCTATATATAAATATAAAAATAAAGTTCATAAAAAAAAGAATGTTAGTGTTTGTTATTAAAATATTAATATATCAATATGTATTATTTTTATTATAACCATACTGATATGTACAGAAACTGGAATACATTTCTTAAATTATAAGCTTTACTAAATAATGGTATTATTTGCCTCCTTTAAATCTGCTTTACTATAATGTTGATTTTTGCTTTTTTAGGTAAAATAAAATTACTTGCTTTAAATTGCCATTATTCCATTGCAATTGAATAAACCTAACTTATACTTAGAACAGAGGCGGATTTAGTGATTTGGGGGCCCTAATCAATTCCAGCCATGGGGCCCAACAGTCCTAAAATACACCCTTTTAATCATAAAAAACAGCTTCTTATATCACTCAATCTCTTTTCTATGTTTTATCTTAATGCAATATCTACATTTTAAATGTTTTGTTTTCTTCACAACTAAAAATAGCCTAATAAATAAATAACTAGTTTTTTTAACTATGGGCTCTATTTTAACAATCTAGGCACAAAGTCTAAAGCTCATGGCGTAGAGTGTGTCTCAATCCACTTTTGTTATTTTAAGGACGGAAAAATACGCTTTGCGCCACAGCACATGGTCTAACTGGGTTGTGCTTATTATCTTAATGAGTTATGAGTGTGTTTTAAGAATAACGTGAATTAAACCAATTAGAGTCTCACCTCCCATTCCCTTTAAGAGTCAGTTGCGTCGTGCCATGGAGCATGTGCTATTTACATGGCGGACTTTGTAAGTGGAAAAACTGCTTGCTTCACTAGCAAGAAAACGGTTAAACAGACCATCTGCAGTGAGGATAAAGAATGAGCCTCCTCTATTTGACCTGTTTACTTTCTCTTTCTCTTCACTTTTACTCTTTACTTCTTCACTTTCATGGATAAGGAAACAGTGTTGTACGCTCTCCACTGAAGACATCCATTAGCCTACATACTGTATATATTTTCGTTTGTTAAGTGCAAATATTTGTTTCAAAACTGCTTTCAGCTGGTCAATTGTGCAATATATTTTAGTTCTTGAAAATAGCAACATGCCAACAATGAGCCTTAACACACCTCCATTCTAGACCAACACACATATGAGTCCACAAAGCAGCGCAAATAGATTTGCTATTTAAACATCGTGGCGCAAAATTGGAAAATTAGGGTTGCCTTGGTCTGAAAATAGCAACACAGCGCGCCAAACACGTCTTGCGCCTTATTGCCCTAAATCTTTAATTGATTTGACTGCTGGACTGCTTCATGATTGGGGTGTAAAACAAATTTGCATATATGTAATAATTATATTAGGTGTTTGTAAGACCCTTACCCTACCTAATATGATATAACATGGTAGAAAAACGCAATGTTATAGGTATAATTTATATTTCTATGTATTTATTAGGGGCCACAAAAATTCCTGGGTCCCTAAGCAGCTGCTTACTTCGCTTATTGGTTAAATCTGTGCCTGACTCAGAATATTCCATAAAATGTATTATTGCGTGCATGCATTTTACACATTTTGCAACAATATCAACAACCTTGAAAAAAGTTTTTTTTAGTTTTTAGAAAAACATGAGCCAAATTGCCCTTTTTCCACACAATTTAGTTTAATTGTTCATTGCTTTCTCTCAGTTTGCTACAGAATGCTTACCTGATGACCATTCAGAGAGATTTCACACAGCTTATGCAACAATCAAGGGCTTTTTTGTCCTAGACTAATTGTAGACATAAAATATTAAAGAGCCAAAGGTGGGAAACACGTCTTTCCTGAGAACAGTGGACATCAATGACAGCTCTGACCTTTTTGCCTTGGACGGAAGATCCCTGACCTGACAGCCCCTCAATAGGGTGAAAGTGTCAAGCACTATGTATAGAGACGAACACAGGTCAGCTGATGCCCTGACCGTGGCCATTTTCATGGTACAAAAATCCTTCATGGCCACATTTAGCTGAAAAACACTAACAGGTGCACAGATTGGCTGTAAGTATTAGTCATAATGCGTGCTGACTTGTTATTACTGGACTGTTGTTCTGAATGAATGAATGAATGACATCATGCTGACCCTGGTCAAAAGTTCAACCTGTATTCATAGGTGACACTAATGTCACAAGAATGTGATGTTGAAAGAAGGCTTAAAAATCTTTTCAACATTAGTCAGAATTTGACAATGAAACACCGGAGACAGAACTTATGTGACCAAAAACAGTGTGCTTCCGTCTAGACACTTCACTTTTACTACAATGAAAATTTTATTTAAAAAAATGTCATGACCAAATGACACTTATTATTTTATTTATTCATTTGTGTATTGTGAATGAGAATAATAAAGCACATCCATTGTAGTCTGACAAATTTTTGAACTGGTACGTTTTAGTGAATCAAAAAGCTAATGATTCTTTTGAGCTAGTACTTTTAAGTGAATCAATTATTTTATGGTTGGGCAGCACGACCAGTGTAGTTCCATTCACAAACAAATGCCTCTTGCAAGCCAGTGTTAATAAGTGAATCAAAAGAAAACTGCACAACCAGTGTAGTTTGATTCATTAAAAAATTACTCTTACACAGCAGTATGTTTAGGTGAATCAAAAGAATACAACAGAACAAGTGTAGTTCAGTTCACTAACAAATGACTCGTACAAGCCAGTCATTTTAAGTAAAACAAAAGAATCCTGCATAACCAGTATAGATTGATTCAGTATCAAATGACTCTTAAAAGTCAGATTTTTTTTAGAATAATCAAAGGAAAACTGCAAAACCAGTCTAGTACGATTCAGTAACAAATGACTCTTATGAAGCAGTAATTTTAGGTGAATCAAAAGAATACAGCAGAACCAGTGTAGTTATACTCACTTACATATGACTCATAAAACATAACACATAAACAGTGTAAAATGATTCACTAATAAGTGACTCTAAAAAGTCAGTAGATTTGGGTAAATCAAAAGAAAAAGCAAGGACCATTGTATTTTGATTCACTAACAATGTTTATTAGGTGAATCAAATGAAAACAGCACAACCAGTGTTGACTGATTCATTAAAAATTACTCTTACACAGCAGTATGCTTAGGTGAATCAAAAGAATACAACAGAACCAGTGTAGTTCAGTTCACTAACAAATGACTTTTACAGGCCAGTCAGTATTTTTAAGATGAATCAACCAATGTACAGTAGTTTGATTCACTAACTAGTGACTCTTACAGGCCAGTCAGTATTTTTAAATGAATCATCCAACATA
>CAIGQZ010034990.1:18042863-18059600 GCA_903798205.1 Danio tinwini | reverse complement strand
GTTTGATTCACTAACAAATGACTCTTACAGGCCAGTCAGTATTTTTTTTTTATAAATCAACCAACGTACAGTTTGATTCACTAAGAAATTACTCTAACAGACCACTCAGTATTTTTATGTAAATTAAAAGAACACAATTAGTGTAGAATAATTAACTAACAAATGACTCTTAAAAGTCAGTATTTTAGGTGAAACAAAAGAAAACACCAGAACCATTGTATTCACTATTCACATCGATTCACTTACAAAAAACTCTTACGAGTCAGTACTTTGTAGTGAATCAAAACAAACCTGTAAAAATACCAATGCTTCCTGATCCCTGAAACCTTTTGAGAAGTTTCTTTAAATATCATTTAAAATCTGTTCCATCCTTCAATAATAATCTATGCAAACTCAGCTTTTAGGTAAATACATATATATTTCTATGTTGATTTACGTTAGCAGGTTGCGCTATAAGCAGTAAATCTAATTGTTGCATATAAGTCCAAATGTAAAACTATTTTCCACACTAAAAACACTCTTACCCAGTTTCTCTCATCACCTTTGTTATTTTGACCCAAACATAAACCACTCCTTCCTATAACAGAGGATTGGCCCAATGACCTTTTGACCTCTCCATGTCAACAATGGTCACATTCCTTGAGGTAATCAAGGGCAAACGCACATGCCACTCAGAGACTGCCATACAGCTGCCTTCCTTTCAGGGGCTGCCTGTTTTTTCCAATTAGCACAGTGTATAATGTCTAAAGGGCACTTCACTGTCACCTTAAATCAGCAAAGAGCATCACAACCCTCCTAGCCAATAGAAGTCGAGCAATCAAGTGCCATTTAACACAGACTGATAAACACTGGCACGACAAACCCTCTTAACCTCAAAACAAAAATCAGGAATCGATTAAAAATAGTTGCTTAACATTACCTGAACTGTGCAGACTAAACACAAACAGAAAAGTTCAACGGCCTGTCTGCTCCATCACCTCGAGCAAACTGTGGTTACATCACTGAATTGCTTCAGGCATGGATCAACAACACTTGCCACCCACAATACTCTGGTCCAGACAGACATAACAGTTCACACACTACCTACGGCCCGGTGCTAACCACCGAGCTCCACATCGACAAACACTCACCAAAACAGAAATGACTTCACCACACCCTGAATCAACCAACACACATTCAGTTTACTTTTATAGTACACACTCTTGTACAATTTGCTCAGCGTTGCTCATGCTTCAGATTTTGTTGATCCACTGGCAGGCTTGTGCAGTGCCTGATGGTTATCAATGTTTTATACATCTATTTTTACAGTGCAAACTATGTAGAGTCACAAACAGCTCTTTGTATGCCGAGCATATGGTTGAGGGAAACTGAAAGAAAGAAAAACAGAAGAGGTCTGGCCTATACACAAAGAGTGGCACAGGACACATACAGCATTTTAGGCCTACCTCAAAAATCTCCACCAAAACAATGCATGCAATACGACTGTAATCTAGAATAAATTACAAAAGAGTTGGTAACACTTTCTATTGATGGTCCCTATTGCACATTTTGTTGACTAAAAGTTGCATTGTAACTATATTTACTACCAATTACTTCTGATTTGAGTGTTAGTAGACTGTCTGCTTAATATTTGTTGATACTGCTCCTTCAACAGACATTTAACTGACTATAAGAAACTTTGCAAGTACATGTCAACTTACACTAACCCTAACCTTAACTAACAGTCTACTTATAATCTAATGAGAATTAGTTGGCAAGTAGATGCAATGTAACATAAATTCAACAAAATGTGTTAAAGGGACCATCAAAATAAAGTGATGCCAAATAAGTTTGTTCTACTTTTACTGTTTTCACTTCCTCTTTCTGATTTTTGGCCCACTGACTCCTCTTTGTAATCTCCAACTCAGCCCTGAACAAAGTTGACTGCAAGTTCATCAAAACTGACTGAAACTAATGAGAGCGAGAGAAATACTTCCCAAATCGGTCTGTTGCGCGATATTCATCATATTCTTATAATGAATAATTATCCCAACTCAATTACCTGCTTATTAATTATTCAGTCCTATTAACAAAGCTCGGAAGCTGCAGGTTTAAAAGAAGAAGGTGGTTTCAAGTAATACACCCTTGCGCAAACGTTTCTAGAGGAGCTTTACCAAATACACAGAAACCGATGATGTCACTGCTTTACAAACTTCTGAGTAAACCCGCCATGAGCATACCATAAACACTTGTGCTTATTTATGTTAATCAACAGAATTTTGCCACAGTGTACTTTAAACACAAAACAACGCAGCTCAAACATACTGTACCCAGTGTTTGGTTTTCTTTTCCTGACGGTCCCGGGAATCTAATCCAGGTACACACCCTCCTCACACACCCTGTCAGAAAAAGATAATGTCATTAGTGCATGCAACACTGGTTTTCATTAAAGCACCCACACACACACATACCAATGAAAAAAAAATACAAAAATGTGCAGCAGTATTCATAATGCCAAGTCATCTAAGGCAAGCTATATCAGTTATCAGCATTTAATCACTACACATCATCAGCAAAGGTATGCCAGTGGGTTAACAAACTTGTTCCCGTAGGCTACTGAACTTATGTCCAGCAGTGGTCAGATCTACTGTCAGTGTCCGCTAGCCAGCTGTCACTTCAGCCAGACTCTACACAGGACTTAAAAACAAGCAGCGCGAAACCCGGACCCCAACACAAGCAGCAGTTCTTTACTTTCATTCTCATTCTTTTTCATTCTCACTGCTGTCTCTGCCTGCCCAGGTCAGATGCTCACCTGACATGGCATCCTTGAGATCCTCGGGGGGCTCCAAACCTCCTTCCTCTCTGTTGTGGCAGTCGCACAAGCCCGTACAATCACCATTCGCTCACGTTCTGTGCAAGAAGCTATTTCCCTACCGCTGTCTGCAGCCTTCTCTCTCTCTCTCTCTCTCTCTCTCTCACTCTCTCCCTCCTCCCTCCTCCTCTATCGCGCACTCTTTCTTTTGGTTGCTCCCACTCCTGCTACCTTCACTTGCTCAGAGAAAGGAGTAATAGAGTGAAAAAAACGATCATGTTTCTTCTGTGTAAGCAGCTGAGCTCTGATTGGCCGGATAGTCCGAAGGAGGTGTCAGCCAAGGCGAAGGCACCCTGGCAATGGCTGAAGGCATTAAAATAGGTCTCGCCTTGCCCCTGCTGCTGCAGAAAACGAAAGAAAAGAAGGGCAGGAGAGTGAGCACGAGCAAGCGAGAGAGAGACTACCTCTTTTTCAAAGCAGGAAGGAGGGGAGGCCGTGAGTATTTCCTGTTGTGCAGCTGAAGCGAGCAAGGACGTCACGCGCAGTATTCGCACTCTGGCGGGGTGTCAACACAGACGCCGGCTCATCTTGACACTCTCAAGACAGCCTCAGGATTACAACACACACACACACACAGATGCAGATTCCTCTCAGCATCCTTACAAGATTCAATTTATTTAACACCAAGATGCAAGTTAAAAGAGATAGATTGAATGTTTTAATGCTATGCAAACTGGAAATTAAATTAGATTTTTATTCATTCGTTCATTTATTTATTCATTTTCTTTTTGGCTTAGTCCCTTTATTAATCAGGGGTCCTCACAGCAGAATGAACCGCCAACTTATCTAGCATATGTTTTACGCAGCAGATGCCCTTTCAGCTGCAACCTATCACTGGGAAACATCCATACACACTTATTGACACACATACACTACAGTCAATTTAGCTTACCCAATTCACCTATAGCCCATGTCTTTGGACTTGTGGGGGAAACCGCAGCACCTGGAGGAAACCCACGCCAACACTAGGAAGAACATGCAAACTCCACACAGAATTGCCAACTAACCCAGCCGTGGCTCGAACCAGCAATCTTCTTGCTGTGAGACGATTGTGCAGCCCACTGCGCCACCATGATGCCTAGAGTTTTATTAATATCTCAAACAGTTCCCAGCAGGCACATAACATTATAAGACATTAGGTAATCACGTAAGGTGACTAAAATTCAATATCTAGCCAGCATCTAAGGACAACGTTATTTTGACATCCAGTAATGTCTTCAAATTACATTGATACTTGTTTGATTTCAAGTTGTGTTGAAAAGTGACCAATATCCAACATCTGATAGATGTCATAGTGGTAACGTCCACACAACGTCAAGGTGTAACATGATTAGACTTTGATATTTGATTGATTTTAGGTTGCACTTTAACATTGACGCGTGCTTGAAGTTGGGTTCTCACATCAACCTGGTTTTCATTTCCAAACAAAATCCAACGCCCCCATGATGTTGGAATACAACGTCAATATGACGTCAGGTAGATGTCCTGTGCCTGCAGGGTTGTATCTCAGCCCGGTTTTGTGGTCTAGGGACACATTTATGTTTTTAAAATACACACAACTGCTTCAAAGTAATTTTTTAATATCTCTCATTTCCTTTGTAGAGCGAAAAATGTAAGTATTTTTTAGTTTTATGTTTATCGCAGACATTATCTTCATAAAAAAAATTGAAAATCACATTTATACAACTTCATAAGCAAAGCTCTGATGCAATGTTTTAATACTATGCAAACTTACACTATTTAAAAATAAATAAATGCATCCACCCATCACTTATCTCTAACAGTCTTCGATAAGAAATTGACCCCATACACTGTAGCATGCACATGGCCATCCCTGATAGCTATCTTCCGTCTTAACCTTGTATTCTTGTGAAGAAATCCAATTATGTAACCTGAAGCAACAGGTGGAAAAGCAGACCCCAGATGCAGGCATCCATTCTGTCACAGCATGTGAGTGCTGATATGCCTCAACTGTTTCCTTCCATACCAGAACCATGAGAACAAATCCTTCCTTTCTCATCATGCACAAGAAAAACAACAGTGGTCGCTGCACACTTAACCACAATTGGTGCATGCCAGTTTTCACATAGTTCAAACAGCAAATCCTACCACAAGCAATTCCAAGGTCATAGGTTTGTTAAATGTACTGTATACCTTGAATTAGGCGAGTAACAATGCATTCATATCCAATATTTTATAACGAGTAAAAGTTGTATTTTTTTATTGATTACTTGAAAGACATAAGGAAATGGTAGGTTCACTATATTTTTGTTCCAATATTAACATTTTGACCTCTGAATTTTCAAGTTTTATTGAGTACAAGAAACCGTCCTAACCAGTCACAGTGTTCAATTTTTTACTTTTTATGTTTGTGAAGTCATTGAGAAGGTAGAACTAGAAACCAACTTACACTATAAAAAACAATTTAACAAAAAAAGTCATGACAACATTTGACTTTTTGTTACTTTAACTTATTTTACATTTACACCTTTCCTTTCTTTTGTTTTCTGCAGCATTTAAATCCAAATTTGAATTCAATTTGCCTAAATGTTAACTTATTTTAATTCAACTATTTTAAGTTATACACAGTTTAGGATGACGTTTATGATGTGAGCTGATCTGACTGGAAAGTTCATTTGGGTCCACTTAAAGTTGCTGTATGTACGTTTTTGACTCTTCTAAAGCATAAAATACCATAATATGTTGGAGCACATTTAAGAAACATGCCAAGTGGACATACTTGTTTATCTGAAAAACAATGCTGAAGTCAGTTATTCTGCTTTGAAAATGTCTGTTATGTGTCGAAACGCTGTCTTTATTTTGGTTCTTTTAACCTGCCCACATCCACTTTAGCCAATTATATTTCAGCACTCCGGGTTGCCTTGTTGGAAAACTGCATATTTCATTTATTCATTCAGAAAGGCCCTCAAAGCATACGTCCATGAAAGAAATGCAACCTCCGGTGGACAGCAGCTGACTCCCAAATAAGATGCAGATTCAGAGCTCCACATGAGGTTATTAATTAGCAAATAATATAAATATTACGAACGTAAACATTAGGTGAGCAGGTTACATTGTAACTCCGTGTCCTAACAACACGATACATGATGGGAATATGCAGTGATAAGCAATTTGGCTGTTTGCACCAGACAAAACATGACAGAAATTTAAATACAGCCATTCAGAAGCACAGCATATGCATTTACTCACAAAATGGTAAGGTTATTTTATTTTCAAGATGTGAGGTAAACTATCTGCCACTGCTTTTAGTAGTATGGCAATAAATGTCACGTAAAATGAGATTCAAACTCACATTATTAGCATTTAACACTGAATAAAGCACATGTGGTGTACCTGAGGCGATCATTGTCAGTTTTTCCTGTTGTTTACCGATAAGAAATAGATGCCATTTCTAATATATCAATTCAAGGCGTTGGTTAACAAAAACTCCTTTTAATAAAGGGAATATTCCTTCTATCGCGTGCCATTGCTTTTATTTAGAACATGAATTAAATCAGCCTTTAGGCTCGAGACTCGCTCCTGTTGGTCATTTGGCAACCTGCGCTTGCATTTGTTTAGATCCAGGAATGCAATACCTAGTTCAACCACTGGGTGTCAAACTAACATACTGCACCTTTAAAAATTTAAGGCGGCAAATTTTGTTTTTACATTGTAGAGCACAAAGAAAAAATTACTACCAAAGTTTGGTAGTCCCTTATGGAAACATAATGAAGGCAGGAATATTGTTGTGATTATAACTAAATTGCATAATGCTACTAAGCAGCACCAATTCCATTTTGTACGATTTGTAAAAAGCTTAGTCACATTGGTCAACGTCACAGACAGCCTGAATTGATTCGTGCAGAACAAAATGGTAGACTGTGTGGAAAGCCCAAACACTCTTATCCAGTTACTCATTACAAATTTGTGACCATGGACTACAAAACCGCTCTTATACTGTGCAAGTTTATTTGTGGCAAAAATACGTTTTTTCTTTTATGCCAAAAATCTTTAGAATATTTAATAATGAAATTTTGTACATTTCTACCATAAATATTTCAAAATGTCATTTTTGTTTAGTAATGTACATGGCTAGGATGAGGAGCTTAATTTGGACAACTTTAAATATAATTTTCCTAATATTTATAACCCCCAGATTCCAAATTTTCAAATAGTTGCATTTCTGCCTGGTTTTGTGTTCCAGTGTGATGAGGCACTTACTCCACGAGACGAGACATGAGATTGGCTTCACGAGAACGAGATGAGACGAGATTTGTATACTTTTTTATAAATATTTTTGGGAATCCTCAATTATGAAATATATGAATGGTAAATAGTATTTTATTCAACTGGGGAAAAAATCACAAAATATAAAACTATTTACATGCTTTTTTTTAAAAATCAACTTGCAATGAATGTTGTTTAACTTTGATTTTAATGAAGTCTATGCTAAAAAGGGCATGCAAACACAGCAAAATATTTTTGCTAATATATGAATGGAAAATAGTGTTTATACTGTATTTAATTTTAAATATTAGCAAAATATTTGCTAATATATGAATGGAAAATTTATTTTTATTCAACTGAAAAAAATCACAAAATGCAAAACAATTTAGGTGCTTTTTGTAATAAACTTGTAATGAATGTTGTTTTACAATTATTATAATGAATTTTGCCATAAAAGACATGCAATACTGTATATAATTTTGCTATAAACATAAAAATGTGTGGTGGCAGCACCCTTTGCTTTTGGATACGGTAACCTTTGAACTCTGGTGAAAAAAGCAATTACGTCACACACATCCAAGCAAACGAGTGACGCACAACACAGAGGCAGCCCGGGTTGCCAGGTGTGCAAAGCATTTGATTTGCAGTTCAAATCCAATCCTGTCTCCAATCTTCAATACTAACTTCACCCACATACTTTATCATATCACAACTCACGAGACAACTTTTCATCTCGATGAGAAAACTTGTTGTGATTTAGTCTCGTAGCCCGAGATCTCGTCACACCCCTAGAAAATACACATAACTGCTTCATTTTTCCAATTTAAAGACGTTAAACATTTAACTTGTAGAATACATACATTTAGAAATAAGTACCCAGTCTTCATATCTTTAGTGTTTAAATGAAATAACAGACATTATTTTTATTAATAAATAGAAAATCCCCATTTTACAAACCCATAAGTATAGTCTGATGTAATTCCTTCTCTGCTCCATTGCTTTTGATAAAAGCATCTGCTAAATGCTTTTATGCTACTGTCCCTCTGTGGCTGGTGACAGTGCTGTAGTTTGAGAAAGTGACCTTTGCCTTCTTAAAATTGTGCTGAGAATTCTCTGCATTTAATGTTTCAGTTTGCACAAGTGATCAGGCTATCACAAAGCAAGCTTATTAAAATTTTCATCAGAGGGGCACTTAAGAATTTGAAACCTTCGAATATGCTTCCCATATTCCAGAAATTTGTTGATGTTGGCATTACGGAATGAAGGCCATTTCCAGAGGTGAATCATAAATGTGTGTTGGCGTTGTTTAGTGTGAGAACACAAGGTGGGACAGTTTACCTTTAAAAGTGACTTTCCACCAGAAACAATTACAAACAAATTGCCAGAAAGCCTAGATGTGTCAAAGCTCAACATGGAATCAATGTGATTGATTTTGTTGTGGAAAAAATGTGCAAGGACATTTGTCATACCTCCAACTCTGTCTGTTGCTCCTTGATGGATAGAACCCAGGTGATGGAAAACAAAATGATGTTTATGTATCATATGTCAGTGTCAGGAGGAGATGCTGTGGGTGTGTTTATGCATCACACTGGACATATATATCAACCCAGAGCACAAGGCACTGGCTCATCTGTTTGGCATAGTCAAATAAACTAATTTGCCTGATGGGTTGTAAATACTTGGCTACACCCTTGACCCTGCTCTACTGCTGTACTTGCTGTGGCAGTGTTGCACGTTACATAACTTTACTGCCTATACATACCAAATGTACAATGTACATCTTGAGTTGATCATAAAAGATTAGAAAGAAAATTGTCTTGATATTTAGATTATGCATTTTGCTTTAATATAACATCAGAAAACATTCAACCAAAATGGTATTCCTCAATCAGACAATCATTGTATATCTGGAAATGTCCTCTGCAGAGTAAGACACAATGTTCTGACTATATATGACCTACCATTTATGGATAAATATTTAATGGGTATAATTCTGGCAGGCAGCAAGTAAGCTTTAATATGTAACAGGCTGCAACAGGAGGGACGGACATTAGATAACTGCCTAGAAGACTGCCGAAATGAAGGATAATAATAATGATATATATATATATATATATATATATATATATATATATATATATGTGTGTGTGTGTGTGTATATATATATCATTATTATGTAAATTATAAATTTTTGTGTAATTTTTGTGTAATTATACCTTTACACACTGATGTACGCATTTGCAGCCTATAGACTTTTAATATATAAATATTTGTTATAGCTTTAGAAAGTTCAAATTCTTGGGTTTAATGCAAATGAAAAACACAATGTAATGTCTGTAATACGTTCCCACTTTGTTCTAATCGATCGTATCACAACAGAGTCATTTATAGCAGGTGTCATCTGACTCCAGCAACAATCGTACATCGAGAGTCTCCCTGAAGGGCCCCTTCACTGACTGAGAGCGCGTCATGGAACATTCCCGGAACGAGCCAAAGTCCCACCCACCTTCTCTCCTGCTCGCACACATACACGCGCACAGGCGGTGTGTGTACATGGAAATACAGATCACAACATAGCCCATGCTGAAAAAACGTATGGTCTACAACAACACAAAGAGCACAGACCCCCATAACATTACTGACAGTCGCTCACAGCATAGCGATAAATGTCGCTTTTCTCCGCACCCTCCGAGGCAAATTCCTTAGGATATTACGCAATATTCACTATCTGCAACCAAGCAAACTGGGTATTCCCCACATGTCCCAATAAGCGGAGGAGACCCATCCTCGCCGCATTTTTACTTGAAAGAGCTTTCCAAAGAATGTCACTCCCTGGAATGTTTAGAACAAGGTGTACAAGGGTAGAACTTACCGGTAGAACGTTTTTAAATCCGCCCACAACATTCCAAAAGAATGTCAAACGCCGCAGTCGCGTCCTGTTTATGCTGACACAAAATAACCGCGCTTTAAAAGCGAATTGTTACGCAATGACAACGCTGCAGACATCTGGTGTTCGAGTACAATGTGCTGCGTCTTTTCTTCAGGAAGAGATGAAAGTGAGTTAAGTCCTCTTCTTCAGCTGGGGGCTTCGGGGGGGCAAGCGGGGTTATTCCTAGCGTCGCTTCCCAGAATAGAAAGGCGAGAGAGGGAGAAGAGAGAGAATCTGCGCGCGCGTACGTGTGTCAGTGTGATTGTGACGTCATCGGATCCCCCAGCGCGCGTCCCCGTGGAGGAGGAGGAGGGGGGGGGATTGACCGAGTCTACCCGCCCGGCCTCTTCCTTGTCTTGATAGGAGAAGGGAACTCCTTTGGTGAAATTTCTCCAGAACTCGCTCCTCCAGGCTCTAAACCGCGACAGATGTCTTGTGTTCGTGCGATCTGATGCAGCGCGAGAACGCGCAATGACATTAGGTCTGCTCACATCACAGTAGAAACGTAATGGTGAAAATGCCATTTCGAAAATAATGTATTAAATGACATGTTTAGTTATTATATCTGTTATATATCCAATAACGTTGGTTAAAAATGCAGATGCAGAATAACATAAAAAGGGAGATACAGTTCATGTGAGAAAATGCCCTTTTATAATGTTAAAGAGCCTATATGACAAAATACTGTAGTACTCCATAATAATAAATATTACATATATAATTAAATATAGCCTATAGTGTTTTTAAACCACAATAAAATGTATTTACAACACTTTATTAATGAATGCTATATGCATCATTATTCATGCACAATAACAGTGCATGAATAATGATGTATTAATATGTATTGTAAACTAAGTATTACTTTATTGTAGACTAATGATGCGTTAATGCATGCACTAATCATGAACTAACTTTAACTACAGTCAGTTTAACTGAGTCAGATGAGTTCATGTGTGAATAAACGGCTACCTTAATTACTTGTTAGTACATGGTTGTTTGTTAATTAATGCATTAATTACCACATTAGTTTATGCTTAATTTAACCATCGTGAACTCATGATATGCTAATGTATAATTATGTTATGACTTTACTTGGGGGGGGCACATCATCATTAATCCATTCTTAACTACTCATGAACTCCTTATGCACATCTGTCTATTGCGTTTACACTGAATAACAATAGAAAAGTGTTCTGTCAACATCAACATCAAGAGTTTAAACACAGCAATTAATTAATACATTAATACATCATTATTCATGTACTGTTATTGTAAAGTGTTACCCAAAAAAACTTGTCCTCAAAGTTAAGGCAGAGTTATATTGTGTTTAAAAAATATTCTTCTGGACCTATATAATTATATCATGACTTTACTTGGAGGGGCACCTCATCATTAATCCATTCTTAACTACTCATGAACTACTTATGCACATCCGTCTAGTGCGTTTACACTGAATAACAATAGAAAAGTGTTGTCAACATCAGCATGAACAGGAGTTCATGACTTTTTAAAGATGAGTTAATAGTGATGTGCCCCTCCAAGTAAAGTCATGACATAATTATACATTAAAAGCTCATGAGTTCATGTTGGTTACGTTTAGCTTAAACGTAAATGTTAATTAATACCTTAATTAGCAACATGTACTAAGAAGTAATTAAGGTAGCCATCTTCCAGATATGAACTCTTGTGACTGATGTTGTAGTTAATGATAGTTCATGATTAGTGCATACCTGAACTCATGATTAGTTCATAATAAAGTAATGTTTAGTTTACATATTTATACGTCTTTCTTCGTGTACTGTTATTGTAAAGTGTTACCATATTAACTACTGAAAATATAAATTGTAATGAATGTAGTACTTTAGCATTTACTACAGTAAACTCTGTGGTATATTGTAGTATAAGTTTCAAGAAACTACTTTATTGTGTAATTTGTTTCTCTTAAGACCTGTCGTTTTGCAAAGCCTTGACATCTCAATAGTCAAATGTGGTAAGATATTGTTTTGAAATGCCCTTTCATAATGTTAGATGAGCCTTGGATGTTAGACTTAGATTTATTATCTTTACAAAGTTGCAATCATCCATGAAATACTGCACAATATGTGACTTATTTCACCATCAGATTTTTCCATTTTCTCATCTAAAATGGCAGTGTTCCTGAGCCTCCATGCATGAAACATATTGTTTAGGAAAGAGAAACTGTAGGCTGTAAATATGCATGCTTACATGAAGAATATTTTGAGAACGTACAAATTTGATTATATAAGTGGCATGTAAACACACTACTCTGACTACAGTAGTTTAAGTACATCTAAACATGGTCATTATTCTTGTGTATGTAGGTCTTGTTTGACCTCAAATAAACCAGCATTTCCAACTCCAACTAAACTCTGATGATTTCTCAGCTAAAGAATGAACAACAGACAATCAGAATTCATCCTGCTTTAAAGAGTGCATGCATACATGTAACTGAATTCATGACATATGGGAAAAAATACCATAATTATGAGATTCCAACTAGTAAGAAGCATCCATGTCCACATACATCTCGTAAATGACAGTAATTATGACATAGTATAAATGTAGCTCATTTAAGAAGTCAGATGACATTACTGCAGAACCATAATGTGCATTTGTGTGGACTAGGGTTGTCAATTTCCACAAATTCCCTGGAGCTATTGTTATTTAAATTTTAATAATCGATTAACAATTAATCGATCATTTTAATAATGGAAAATGTGACTATAGCACATTATCACCATGACAGGTTGTGCAAATGACACAAAATGCAAGCATCCTTAACCAGAGAAAATGTATTTTACTGTAAATAAACAGCTAACGAGAAAAAGAATGTAAAAAGAATTGATGATTAATAATTTATATAATTATTTAATTATTAATTGTAATGACTAATATAGTTCTTATTCCCACATAGCAAAATTTCTCTGGCCCAGCTCAGGCCCACACAATTAGGTTTTGCTTGGCCCACATGCCACAGTGAATTACGGTACATGACTGGACCAAGTCTGGCTTCCAGACAAGGGCCAAATATGGACCATATCTGCGTCAAGTCACAAGTTAATAACTATGGCCAGATAGGTTGGTGTGATTGCAATGAAATTGATAAACCCACGAAGCATTGCGCTATAGGCACACAATGGGGGTGCTTTTTCTCAAAGCTTTTTTTCCTTTACTCAAAAATTATTGTAATGTATTTTAAATGTGCATCAAGACAGGCCAAACTTACATGGCCCACATATCAATTTTCTAATATCTGGGTCAAATACTACATTTGGCATCTGGCCAACTTATGTGCCACCTTAAAGATGGTGCCACCTCTGCCAAACGCGGCCCATGTTTGGCCCACATGCTGTATGCCAGTGCGGATGAATGCCTGCAGTGCCAGCTTTATGTCAAATCTGGGCCAGAATTCTTTGCTACCTGGGTCATTTGTCAATAGCACATTCTCAGATGCACGCAAAAACGTTTTTGTTATTGTGAACTAAAGTAGGATTATATGCATATTAAAGAATATCTGGAGAGTGCAAAAAGGCCCATGTTTACTCAAGAATGTCCATGGATAATGCCATTTAGTTATTAGCTCACTTCATTGAATTATACTGTAAGTTTTTAATATATTGTGGTTATGAGCTAAATGCAGCAGTTAGACAACATTTAGTAATTAATTAAATGCTCTGAAAATCTCTCGACAATGGAAGGATCACAGCACAACACAACGCCAGATGGAAAACTATTGCCAATTTCTCTTTTCCAAATCTAGTAGTGAAGAGTTAAAAAAAAACAAAAAAAAACTGTGCTTCATTTTTCACTTTTATCTATTGGGAGGTTGGTAGGAGGGTCGAGGAGGAGGGTGTGTTTATGTCCAGTACCAATCAGAAGCTTTAAAAGGGCTTGAAAAACCGAAAAGTTTTTTTGGGGGCTGACCGGAAGGGGTGCCTGGTCTGTCGGCGATCCTGGGGTGTTACAGATTGTACCAATCACCTAAGGACTGGGGGAAGGGGTTGAAATTCTGGGAGTTTTCCGGGAGAAATGGCAAACCAGGAGGTGGGTCTGAAATACGTGAGACTCCTGGGAAAACTGGAGTGTTGGCAGGTATGCATATGCATATTGATAACATTGATGCTGTATTCAAAACTGATGCAAAACTCTGTTTCTGGAAAACACTGTGCAATTCCGAGTGTGTTTCATGCAGGTGAGTGGGCTTGACAAACCACCTGTAATAAACACAATCTTTTTCCTCTACATATGCACCAGTTAGTTTCTTCTAAACACTTCATGTTCTGGGAAAACATTGTGCAATTATGCGTGCACTTTACGCAAGTGAGTGACACCTGTATTAGACTCTCTTTCCTCTTCGTGTTTATGTGTTCATGTATGTTTGTGCAAGCGTATTTATATGCGTGTGTTTTTTGAATTGCTAAACTAACTTAGACTTGTAACGGCGTCTATAAAATGCTACTCTCTGGTAATCTGTAGTGCTTTATCCTCATTGTAAGTTGCTTTGGAAATGTAAGGTATCGATTAAAAAACATTATGGAATTTTTTTATTTGTTGTTTAATTATTGCTATCTCAATGGACAGTTTATGCTAAAATAAAAGGTTTATTGTTTACTCACACTCAAATGACTTTAAGTATTTAAGTATTTCTCTCATCGGTTGAACACAATACAGCTGCTGACATCCATAGTCAACCCAGGCTCATTCTGAAAATGTACCCTTTATATATTTCTTTTTGGCTTCTGCTTTTGACTTACCCGATTTCTAGAACTGTTCTTCACCAGACTCAAAACTCAGTCGTCACATTCAACACAGCCACTGGAGAAACTGGTTAAAGTGCGTAAGCCGTACATACTGAGGTAAGCGGTCAGCTGGTAAGTACGAAAAGGAACGGCATCGTTCATTTTAAAGACAAATTGCAGCCATATGTACTTTTGGCTTCATAATTCGTGATCTCCAGAAATGTATATAGGGTTATGTTTTCAGAATGAGTCTATGTTGTCTGTAGAAGCAAACAAAAAAATAAACATTATGAAAGTCAATGGCTACCAACATTTTTCAAAATATCTTAATTTTTGTCCGACAGAAAAAAACAGTTTGGAACAAGTGGAGGTTGAATAAATGATGACAGGATTTACATTTTTGTATAATCTGCCCCTTAAAAGCCTAAATTCCTCTATACTGTGTTTCAGCGTAGGATTATAGATGTAAAACTCCCTAGCTAATTACAAAATCAATAGAGAAGGTGATAAATCAAGGAAAGGTGATAGAAAACGTGTGTATTTTATTATAAGTAGTGCTGCATGGGTTCTGTATTGTGTTAAATGGATTACTAGCTAGGTTAGAATGGCTTACGGTTCATTTAAGGAGCTGGTGATCACATCAGCTGTGACCTGGAGTTCCCATCGCATTGGCAATAGAGAGCTCCTCTGTAATCCTCAGCAAGGGCATCCCCGAAGAAGCACTGGCATCTGAGTCACTCCAGCATAATTGACAGCGCACAGACACAAATCAGCGTTACCGGACAAGCTTAGACTTAGCAGTCAATAGTGAAATGTCCCACTGGAAATGAAGAGAAAATGGAAATGTCTGCACATGACCTGAAGGGCACGTTTTATCAACATTTATCTAGTCATCTCGTTTCACCGGTTGGCGTTTCCCAGTCACAAGTGTCCATGCAGGTGTTTGCAGGTATTCAATGTGCAAAGTCATTTGCTCAAGGACGTCGAGGTCTTTCCCAGCAGCACAGAGCACTTCTCAGTTAATTATCGGTGGACCGGATAAAAACCTTGCTCCATGCTATTACAAATGTTTGAATGTCATGAATCACAGCGAACTCTAGTTTCCCAAGTGGTCGCCTCTGAACATTCCTGGAAGCGAAGCATAACTCCCATGATTACGATTAGGCGCTGAATTGTATTGTTACTTCACCTCCTCCTCCGCATCTTCATTAATGTAGCCACATCTGATTAATGTTATACAAATACTGAAGTGTTAGATTAATTTGTTGTTTACAAGCAAGGAGATTTAGAAAGGGCCTTAATATTTGTACATGCTTTTGTGTAGCAGCTCTTTGTTTATGAATGTGTATGCGTGGATGTGTGTATTTATTTAAACATCAATTCTGGTATGAGTCATTGTGAACTGTTTGCTTATTATACTTTGTCACGTTTCATTTTCCAGATTTGCATAGCAACTGGGTTTCAAAGAAGGTGTAAGGCTTTAAAAGATGGTTAATGTATGTTTTTTTTGGTTCAAAAATACATCATACATGCACAAAGGGGAATGTTTTCAGTGTTATTCCACCAAATTTAGATTTCTTTCATTCTTATCAATTAAAACATTTGTATTGTGTTGTCTAAAAACCTCACTAAATATTAAGTTATACTCAAACACATAACTAGTAACCCAAATAAATCTTCATGAGAATGTAGTTTAATAAATTGGTCTGCTGTATATATACACATACATACAGAGCTGGTACACAAAAGAGTGTGTACACTAAAAAGTACTAAAGCTCCTTGCTTGTAAAAAATTAATTAATCTAACACTTCAACATTAATCAGATGTGGCTACATTAATGAAGATGCGGAGGAGGAGGTGAATCACTATCATAGTTATCATAGTTTGCAATCAAGAATGTAGTTTTACAGTTGGTCCACTATGTATGTATGTATGTATGTATGTATGTATGTATGTATGTATGTAT
>CAIGQZ010034990.1:18010494-18041130 GCA_903798205.1 Danio tinwini | reverse complement strand
ACACACACACACACACACACACACACACACACACACACACACACACATCTATAGTTTCATCTCTGAAATAAAGCAGGTCTGAAAAATTTTGCACAAAAACAGCTAATCTAGCCACATTCTTCGTAATCAAGATGTCAAAACAACATCAGTGAACTTCCTCATGTTTTCTTGAAGACACAGAGGCTCACTTTTCGTTGCACTACAAAAATCTGAGAGATGTCACGTACACACTCTTGCCTATATATATACATATATGTCACAGAGGAGTATAGCCAAGGGCTGCCTCCGTTTCTCCAGTAGAGATGGTGTTATAGAGCTCACACTGGATGATCTGCCTCTCCCTTTTCCACTCCTAGTTTTACTCTATTAAACTGCAACTATTGTGCAGTTTTCAAATCCAAGTGATTAACATCACACTCATGGCACGTCACTCTCAGGAATCCCAGAGCTTCTCTTTTTTTCTGCTCTTTTAGCACTGGCAGGAAATTACATAAGAATATGTTACGCTCAACAAAGGTCAGGTTGTGTCTGGGATAAGGCAGGGCACTAATGTGTGAATCCCTGCCAAAGAACTCCTTTCATCTCATGCACCTAAGCTGTAAAAAACACCCTGTAAAGCTGAGAATGGACTGGCTGGAACGGACACACCTAAAGTCTTGGAGTCCATGTTCAAATAGTCCTTTGTTGGGTCTGCTGGCTATAAAAGAGAGTGCCGCCATGGTTCGTTCGTTTCAATTACCTGACATGCTTTCTAATGAGCCGCATACTTCTTTTATCATTATGTGGTGAAAGACCGTCATCAGAATTATTAAATGAATGCTTAACAGTTAGATTGTCTTCAGATGCTGAGATTTTATCTTTTGAAATGTTGAACTGTAGCTGTATGGAAAAAGGTGTCAAAGGTGTATCTGAGTGGCAAATGTACTGTAAGTTCTTTGTGGTTGGAGGAGTTGACTCAAAGACCTCTGGTGGTCGAGGGTGAAACTGCATTATTCTTTCTTTGAATTTGGGATGAGTCAATAATGAAAGTTTATTTCATTGCTATTGTTAATGCTAAAAAGAAATAGTGCTGAAACAGCATAATTTTAAAATAGAAAACTAAGTCAAAAACAAAACTGCTCATAACATTTGGGTCAGTTATATATAATTTATTATGGCACTACCAACATTGTTTTTCATGCATCTGTCAAATCTGACATTTTCAGAAAATAGTTTTTCAGTTTAATAAGAATAAAACATCCAAAATACACTTTTTCAATTTGTGTATGTAAATTTTAATTACACTGCCAAAATTTTGAAGGCTGTTTTTTTTTAAAATGTGCTTTTTTTTTCTCCAACACTGAGCCATAAATATCCACTTCAGCAGAACTTAAATAGACACCAAACAGACACCAACAAAATTCATTTTTATTTTTTGCTGAGAGATATGTTCATATTAAACTAGCCTGATTTTAAACAACAGTTTGTTCTACAATTTTTCTCTGAAAATAAAAATACCTACATTCATGTCTGTATTGACTATATCTGTATCATGGCCAAAGAAATTTGGGATTTCATCCAACATTTAGATTTTTTAATTTTCAATTAGAATTTTTAAATTTGTATTGCATATTTAAACATAACATTTTAGAATAATTGTAGCACAAAAATTGATTTTTGTGCTACAATTATTCTAAAATGTTATGTTATATATATATACTATATATATATATATAGTATATACAGCTAAGTATTCACAGCCTTTGCTTAATACTGATATACTGATGCACCTTCTGCAGCAATTACAGCCTCAAGTCTTTTTGAATATGATGCCACAAGCTTGGCACACCTGTCTTTGGGAATTTTTGCCCATTCCTCTTTGCAGTACCTCTCAAGCTCTATCAGGTTGGACGGTGTACAGCCATCAGATCTCTCCAAAGATGTTCAATGGGATTTAAATCTGGGCTCTGGCTGTGCTACTCAAGGACATTCACCGAGTTGTTGTGAAGCCACTACATTGATATTTTGGCGATGTGCTTTGGGTCATTGTACTGCTGGAAGATGAATCGTTGCCCCAGTCTGAGGTCAAGAGCATTCTGAAGCAGGTTTTCATTCAGGATGTCTTTGTACATGGCTGCATTCATCTTTCCCTCTATCCTGACTGGTCTTCCTGTTCCTGCTGCTGAAAAACATCCCCACAGCATAATGCTCGAGACATGATGCTCTGTGCCTCGAGACAATCCTGTCTCTGAGGTCTACAGACAATTCCTTTGTCTTCATGCTTGGTTTGTGCTTTGACATGCACTGTCAACCCTAGGACCTTATATAGACAGGTGTATGCCTTGTCAAATCATGTCCAATCAACTGAATTCACCACAGGGGAACTCCAATTAAGCTGCTAAACATCTCAAGAATGATCAGTGGAAACAGAATGTGAGCTCAGTTTAGAACTTTTTGGTCTTTCTTTTTACTGAACTAGTCTGCAGTAACAGGAGATGCATGAGAAACAAACAGATAGCCAACCAAAAAACTCAGGGTTGGAGTGGCTAACACAAAATACATACATTCCTGATATGTAGAATATCACTCACCAGTTTAATAATGATTTAATCAGCTGTAGTTAGAAATTAATCCGCTGTAGTTTTTTCTCCTCTGAGCGCTTATTATGCGGCCTCTGTTACCAATCAGATTCGAGAAACAGACAGAACTGTTGTGTGTATATACAGTGTATATATATATATATATATATATATATATATATATACACACTTCAACAGTGTTTTGCCTGTAAAATATATTTATTTTAATCACCAAGGACACATTAAAGTAATCAAAGTGACCATATATTCCATCTGATATAGTTGTAAGTCACCGGCTATTATGCTACACACATTAGCATTTAGTCTGACCTCCATCATTGTGTGGTCGACCTCTAGCTCTAGAATTTATTGGTGCTTTTTAATGACTTTTTTTAATAATCAATATGACTTTCAGACTATTCAAGCTCTTCCCAGAGCAGCACGTCTATCTCATTTTCCAGGACTGTGGAAAGCGCACAGAGCCTCTGCAGAAAAGGCAGCTATCGTGTTTTCATGAGATAAAAGCACAGTGATTGTAAACTCCTTCATCCCGTGAGACCACAGCGCTCCGTTTGAAGTTGACAACTGGCAGAAAACGGTAAAACTCTAAACCCT
This sequence comes from Danio tinwini, assembly GCA_903798205.1. NCBI lineage: Eukaryota > Metazoa > Chordata > Actinopteri > Cypriniformes > Danionidae > Danio > Danio tinwini. The sequence continues at coordinate 18,037,957 of CAIGQZ010034990.1, read as the reverse complement.
GGCTGTGCGCAGGTTTTTCCACAGGGGCACACATGGATTCTGCCCTCATGTTTTCCCTTTCGGATCAGGAAAGACATCATTCTCACTATCACAACTTTTGTTTTAACAGCTACTTTTGTTTTTGACTTCTACTTGTCTGCCAAATGAGTCACAGAATGTATAGTCAATGAAAAAAATAAGTTATCTTAATAAAGTTTTCTAATGACAAAAACAGCATAGTGAAGTGTGACTTCATGGGGTACAGAAAAACACCACTATTGGCTGTTTAAATAATTAAATAGCACTGGTCCCACATGAAAGAAATACTACAGTAATTCTTAGAAAATACTATAGTTGTTTTTAACTATTGACTTTATTCTGCAATGCGGAAGTGCACTTGTTTTTGGACTTCTGATTTAGTTGCCTATGGGAGAAATGAATAGGAATAATAAATGATCAACTACTTGCTCTACAAACAAGTGTTCATGACTACACTGTAAAACCCAACAATCAACTTTATCAAATGAGTGTAGTTAATTGCTCCACAACGTCGCTCTTCAAAAAAGACAAGTCTTTCTGCTTCATATGAGGGCCAGCACTGAGCACAACAAAAGGCTGAGGAGAAAAAAAAAATCTAGCGTGAAATATTTAATGTGAAATTGTGCGAATGTTTCTGAACAGATATGCAATGTAAACTTGTTAATTCATGACAGGAACTTAATTTGAATAAATGAAAAAAAATTAAAAGAAATAAAAATAAATGAAAATTAAATAATAAAAATAGTTAGACATATTCATTCATTAATTTTTTTTGGCTTAGTCCCTTTATTAATCAGGGGTCGCCACAGCGGAATGTATCGCCAAGTTATCCAGCATATTTTATGCAGTGGATACCCTTACCACTGCAACCCATCACTGCGAAACACCCATACACTCTCATTCACACACATACACTACAAATAATTTAGCTTACCCAGTTCACTTATACCACATGTCTTTGGACTTGTGGGGGAAACCGGAGCACTTGAAGAAAACCCACACCAACATGGGGAGAACATGCAAACTTCACACAGAAATGCCAACTGAGGAGGCTCGAACCAGTGACCTTCTTGCTGTGAGGCGACAGCACTACCCACTGCACCACCGCGCCGATCAAAACAATTAGACAATTTAGGATTGTTTTCTATTAATATATTCTTAGAAATAGGTTTATTTTGACCAGTGGTAAATTTTTTTAATGAATGATTGAATAAATAAATATGAGGCAACAAATATGTTTTGTCCTTAATTTCATTGACAAAGTTAACACAGATTTTGGCAATAAAATTGTGTTTAAATATAATTTTAAAAGTATAAAAATATATAAAATAAAACCTATACTAAATATAATAATAAAAATAATAAAAAAATTTAGTTATTGAATCAAATAAAAAAAATGTATCATGGGTGTTATTTTAATAATTAGTCAGTAATCCTATATAATTTATGTTGCCTTTTTATTAATGTCTTTAAACCGTTTTAATTGCTCCACAATGACCTCACATAATCGTTCGGTTTTATAATATGAACATCACTGAACACAACACATGGCTGGAGAGCAAAAATCAAAAATTCTCTATAGAGGAATGTATTTTCTGTGATATTAGCCCCTTTCACACAGTGATACCGGTAAATATCCGGAAAAGTGTTCACACATCCATTCCAAAATACCGGTAAATTATGATATCATTAATCAGAAATTACCAATAAACGGCAGCGCTTGTATATGTAAACCTAGAAGGGGTCCGGTGTTTTCACTTTTATTTAACCCAAAATTGACGTAATTGAAGTAATTCTACTCATTTGAAAAGAGTTTTGAACTCAGTGTTGAAGGTAATGAGTTAATTAAATACCACATTACTTCAACTTAAATGAAACAAGTTCACAGTACTCATATAGATTAGTTTTTTTAACTCAAATGGTTTGTTGCAATCGGTTTCCTTAAATGGTTTGAGTTGCCTTAACTTATTGGGTTTTACAGTACTCAGTTGGTTTGAGTTATCTTCATTTTTTGGGTTTTACTGTGCTCAAATTGCTTCATTTACTTAAATAGATTGTTCACAGTACTCATTGGGATTAGTTTTTGAACTTAAATGGTTTGTTGCAATCCGTTTCCTCAAAAGGTTTGAGTTACCTTAACTTTTTGGGTTTTACATTGCATATAAAAAGTGGAACAATATAATTAGAAAATATCAGTTTGCAACATCAAGCAGCAGAACAAGCTGTTTTTAATGGCTAAAAATCAATGAAAATTCATGAAAGTGGAAGTCTTGAGCCAAAAAGATTCCAATGGCTGTGTCCGCTTATACATGAAGAATAAGGTCAATGCTATCGTAAAGTGTATTATAGTGCATATATTATAGTATTTACAACATTTCGTTATTGAGTGCTTTAGCATACTGCAGCTTTTACTATAATTGATTGATAAACCGTAATACAAACTGGTGTGTATTGTAGTAGTATACTATACCTTGTACTATAGTTGTACAAAACTACAATATTTGGTCATTTGTTTATATTGCTGTAGTTGTTGTGTTACCATAGCAACTATATGATTACCACAACAGATTAATGGAAATATTATACTACAGCATGTATATTGTACAACATAGTGTGGTTCAAAAACACTACACAGTGTAAAAATACTGTGATTTTAATGATAAAATGTAACCTTTTTTGCTATAAAAAATACAACAAAAATATGTAACCTGGCTAAAAGTAGGTGTCCTTAATATATATAGTGAATAACTGTAAATTGACTTTCCCATATTTCCCTGCATGACACTTTTTATGCTTTCTTGTTGACATTACTATGGTTCTTTTTTTTTTTTCTCATCATTTAGTACATTAACAGTTACATTTAATGTATAACAGTTTTCTGTTATACATTTAATATTGAGAAGTGAATTTTATTTATAAACTAATTTTGAGAGGATCACAAGCTTATGCTTGCTTACGGCTGCATTATCCAATTTATGATTCACCAATCAGATGATTCCTGAGTCTCTATAAATAACCTAAGTTCTGTACCATAGTCATCTTTGTTTTGAAGAATCCCCCCTTCCTCCCCTACTCCTCCTCCTTTCCTAGATGGGCGGCATGGCGGCTCAGTGGTTAGCACTGTTGCCCCACAGCAAGAACATCATTAGGTCTTGTCCTTACCAGGCCAATCGACATTTCTGTACGTAGTTCATATGTTCTCCCCATGCTCGCGTGGGTTTTCCCCTGGTTCCTCGGTTTCCTCTAACCATCCATAAACATGCAACTTAAGTTACTTGACTAATCCAAATCTGCACTATAGACATGCTCCTAGTAAGTTATATCTTCATAACAATCCCTAATTGCACTATAGCTTCAAACAGCAGGGGAGTTCTCAAGATCTACCTGTACCCTGCAAACGGGAGCGAGCCCCGGGCAATCATCAGCTAAGTGTGTACTCTTCAAATAATGTTTACTGCATTATTTTTGTTTCGTGTGTGTTACTATAAGACAGTGTTTATTAGTTGTGTGAATGAGACTGTTTCATTTAATACATCTGTGTAACAAAGGTACAACGTGTAGATTTTAGCACTCCAAAACACTTACTTAGATATTAACACTTACTTACTTACTTGCATATTAAAGCTATAAATTACTAAAATATGCAAGTTTTCCCTAAAATGTAGAAATTGTTTACAATTTCTATTTTTAACTGTAAAGATTTCATCAATCACAGCTGCCATTTTCATACATTATATTTACAGTGTAAATTAAGTTTTTAAGTAAGATTTACTAAATTACTATATATTTTTTCATGTGGGGTGTAGGCATGGGCTGGCATAATTTTCTAGGTATAAGTATAATAACCTTTGATTAAAAAAAAACACTACGGTTTCACTGTATCATGGTATTGTTTACTGCTCAAAAATACTTTTTTTTAAATGTCTGAGTAAAGAAACAACAACTTTTTCCCCTTTGAACACAATATACTTTATTTTAGGAAACATTTGTAATATTTTGGAACAGTAAACATGTCAGGATAAATAATTAAAATAAATCATTGACTTCTGCTTTCTTTATTGGTTTCAAAAACACAGATTTATTTACAACAGATGAAAAAATACATTAAAAAACTTTACATATAGGAAGGGTATAACAGAAAATCTTAATGGTTTTAAAACCTTGACTTTTCCAAACTGCGGTAAACCTTGAGTGGGGTGTATTGAAGCATTTAATATAAAAAAAAGACAACAACAGAACCATACGTTGGTTTCTAAAATCACAAAATGGTTTCTTCCACCCCCAAAATGGTTAAATATAACAGGTGAATAATTTATTAACACCTTCAGTTTAGTCCAACAGTTTAAATGCCTAAAATAAAAGCCAATAAACACAAGATTTTGTGGTTGTGAACAAGTAATGAAAATACTAGAGTGCAAAGAAATGAGAGTTATATTCATATTCTGTCATCAAATCCAAAAGCATCTGCGTGGTATTATTGCTCATAATTCTGTTTGCCCAGCTCTTATGCTGTCATGGAGGATGTTTGCCTGTTTTTACTTACTTTCTCTATCTCTAAACCAGTGAAAGTACAGTGTTTACACATCTCTCCTCAGCCATCTGTCTTTTTACACTTCTCTGTTATGGATACACACACCTTGTGCTTTATATATCTCCGCAGGTGTGTGTGCGCCCTGTATTTGCACAGACTGTGACCGCAGACCATAAACGCTAATGATATGGAATGTGTGGTGTGACAATGAACACCCTATTGCTTTCGCTGAGCATTTCATATACACGCCGTATCATTTATTGCTTGTCACGATGATGATGAAAGTCACCGGCACAGTAAATAACACGCAAATCTCAAAGTCCACATGGGACAGTTATAAACCTCACCAAGTACATCATTCATTCTCAAGCAAATGGACCGTGAGGAAAGATAAAGGATGCAGACCTGCATGGTTTTGTAGATTTGACATTTCAATTAAAGGATTAACCTTTTTTCTGAGTCATAATTTTTTAATCTACATTATCAACATGTTACAGGAAGTTAAATTAGAATTCTCCTGCATCCAGATTTGCCATTTTCTGTCCTATTTAGTAGGCAAGAAATATAATGAGCTAAATAGTATTTCTAGTTTTCATGAGTAGGTGAAAACTGAATAGTAATATACAGCTGGGAAAATAAGAATTGAACACGTCATGTTTTTTTTCCTGGGAATAATATTTGTAAAGGAGCTGTTGACATGGAATTGAACCAGATTTTGGTAATAACCCAAACAATACAAACATAAAAATAAATCAAAACAAAAAAAATCTGATAAATAATTGAGGTATGAATAATGACAATGGAATGACACAAGGAGAAACAAGCTTAAAGACGCCTTTCATATGGAGAATGAAGTTATATGAATTGCTCAGGTGTGATTTTTTTTCACAGACTTCAACAGTGTTAAAATCTTGTTGGTTCTGTGGGTCTCGTCTATCAACTCTGAGCTTTATTCTGTATTTTGCATTGGATTCAATTCAGGTGATTGGCTGGGCCATTCTACAGCTTGATTTTCTTTCTCTGAAAGCATTTGAGAGTTTCCTTGGCTGTGTTTTGAATCATTGTCTTGCTGAAATGTCCACCCTGGTTTCATCTTCATCATCCTGATAATGTAGATGTTGGACTGAAGCAGCTAATATTTATTTACACTGACAAAGGGCAGAGGGTTGCTGAAGAACTACTGAGAGATTTCAGCTGCTGTCTGGGCTTTCACTGCCTTTCCACACCTTCCTTCATTCATGTGTTTAATACTTTTTCCCTGCATCTTTTAATTTTTTTACACACAACTTAATTTGTAAACTAATTTGACTTGTTTTATATGGATTTATTTGGTAGCTATCAACATCTGATGAAAATTTCTAGTCAACAACACCTTTAGAAATATGATTTCTTTGAAAAACGGTGACATGTTTAATACTTATTTTCTCTACTGTACTGTATGTCTGGCAAAAAAAAATTATCATCTGTTACCATCTATAGATTTTATGTCCCATCTGAGCATATTATATACAGATATACAGATAACATTCATACTATTTACAAATGTTAACAGAAAGTATCAAACAAAAAGTCATATTTTGCATGCTGCAATTGATTTAGAAATTTTGAAAGATTAATTTTATAAAACAGTTTAATAAAGTTCAACAAAATTGATGCAAGTATTCCTCCACCTTATTCCGGCTTTACCAATTTGTACTATTAAATACTGGCTATTATAAATATATAGGCTGTTTATTAGTACTTATAAAGTATGATCTTTTTCTATACCCTAATCCTAACCAATACCTAAACGCAACTACTACCTTACTAATTATTAATAAGCAGTTTATTGAGCTTAAATACAGTTGAAGTCAGAATTATTAGCCCCCCTGTTTATTTTTTCCTCAATTTCTGCTTAATGGAGAGTAGATTTTTTCAACACATTTCTAAACATAATAGCTTTAATAAGTGATTTCTAATAACTGATTTATTTTATCTTTGCCATGATGACAGTAAATAATATTTTGCTAGATATTTTTCAAGACATTTCTATACAGCTTAAAGTGTCATTTAAAGGCTCAACTAGGTTAATTAGGTTAACTAGGCAGGTTAGGGTAATTAGGCAAGTTATTGTATAATGATGTTTGTTCTGTAGACTATCGGAAAAAAATACCTTAAAGAGGCTAATAATTTTGACCTTAAAATGGCTTTTAAAAAGACTTTCTCCAGGAGAAAAAAATATTATCAGACATACTGTGAAAATGTCCTTGCTTTGTTAAACATCATTTAGGAAATATTTAAAAAAGAAAAAAAATTCAAAAGGGGGCTAATAATTCTGACCTCAACTGTAAGTCTTTTTATGAGTAGCGAGAATTGTACATTAACATAAAGTGTGACCTATTGTTTTAATATAATTAAAAATACTTGAAATAACATAAACTGATGTAGCAAGACAATTTGGCTTAAAAAATCTATTAAAGTATTATTGTTGAATTTATAAAACTTCTGTACCCAGAATATGTGAGTGTTCTTAAGTAATTTTGACTAATTTAAAAAGTGTTTACGTTTCCCTAAATAAATCAGTTAAACTGTACCTGACTTCACTCCCAAACACTATGCTTACTCTCAAGGAGTATAACACAGTTGCTTTGTTCTGCTATTTTTGATTACTTTATTTTTATTGTATTTTTATTTATTTATTCTCTTTGTTGTTAGTATTAGTCGTCTTAAATGTTCAAAGTTTTATTATCGAACTAATGTTCAAACTAAGGGCGACGCAGTGGCGCAGTAGGTAGTGCTGTCGCCTCACAGCAAGAGGGTCGCTGGGTTGCTGGTTCGAGCCTCGGCTGGGTCACTTGGCGTATCTGTGTGGAGTTTGCATGTTCTCCCTGCGTTCATGTGGGTTTCCTCTGGGTCCTCCGGTTTCCCCTACAGTCCAAAGACATGCGGTATAGGTGAATTGGGTAGGCTAAATTGTCCGTAGTGTATGAGTGTGTGTGGATGTTTCCCAGAGATGGGTTGTGGCTGGAAGGGCATCTGCTGCGTAAAATCATGCTGGATAAGTTGGCGGTTCATTCTGCTGTGGCGACCCCAGATTAATAAAGGGACTAAGCCGAAAAGAAAATGAATGAATGAATGTTCAAACTAATGTCATTTTCTAGTCACCGTCACTATTTAATTGGACTTATATCAGCCCTATTAAAAGTGAGAGGCATGTCACAAAAGTATTATCACAGGTAATAATCACAGTTTTATGACATGACCTTTTATAACACATCAGATGTGGATTAGTTAGACCTTGCATTACAAAAGCAGTCTTATGTTGCATGGCTATATTTTTGGGATTAGACAAAAAAATACATTGTATTTAATCAAAAATGGGCCGTCACGGCGGCGTAGTGAGTAGCACAATCGCCTCACAGCAAGAAGGTTGCTGGTTCGAGCCTTGGCTGAGTCAGTTGGCATTTCTGTGTGGAGTTTGCATGTTCTCCCTGTGTTCGCGTGGGTTTCCTCCTGGTTTCCCTCACAAGTCCAAAGACATGCGGTACAAGTGAATTGAGCAGGCTAACTTGTCCGTATGTATGTGTGTGAATGAGTGTGTTATTGATGTTTTCCAGTGATGGGTTGCAGCTGGAAGGGCATCCGCTGCATAAAATATATGCTGGATAAGTTGGTGGTTCATTCTGCTGTGGCAACCCCAGATTAAAGTTTTTCTCCATTGGTTTGGCTCATTTCTTGAAACAAAAATTACATTCTCAAAACAACATGGACACCTCCAAACCACTTGGCAATTGTTCACAACAGAATTGAATTTCTCATTCATTTAATCAAATTGCAAATGTCTAATACATCTTTGCAAATGATTAACTACAGGTAGCCTACATTTAGCACAATTTCCAAGTGAATAGATCACGTTGATCTAAACTGATTGGTAATTCTCAGTCAGGTTGTTCTCTCCAAAATGTGTCAGCGTCATTTCGTTGTATGTGTCATCACATGCACAATAGTCTGTTCAATTGTCAAAATTAGTCAAGACCATAATACCATGAATACCATACAGTAGGTGAATCCTTGGAACATTTGATAAAAATTTATTACAGTAATTGACAGTCAGATGAAACTAGAACTTGACTAATAAAGGAGGAGTTTCACGCATCTCAGATGACCAATCAAACAGTGTGTTTAGTTACCTGACAGGTGTTGCCCATGACTGTGAATGCTGCCTAACATGTATGTAAAGAGCTTGACCATGCAGGACCAGCACTATTTCTGAACATGTAGGCACCTGGCCAAGTAAATGAACAAGGGCAGCTGCTTAAGGGTGCAAGGTGGTGGAATAGGTGGAAGAGGTTGTGGTGCATGAAGATACTGTGCTGTCCCGGATGAAATTCAGGCCACAGTTATAGACCATGTCATAAACCATAGGCAGGTCGCCAAGTGCAGCCTAAATGTGCCTCGCTCTACATTCTCCTCCAACATCCAAAACTTTCGCAGGGAAAGTTATAGCACTTTAGTTTTTTGTTTGTATGTTTATATTACAGTTTATTATGCTGTATACAGTTTTTTAGAATCAGAATCAGAAAGAGCTTTATTGCCAGGTATGTTCACACATACGAGGAATTTGTTTTGGTGACAGAGCTTCTACAGTGCAACAGAATTACAGAGGACTAAAAAAACAGATAATAAATATATTTTAAAAAGTAGTGAATACAATATACAAAATTGACAAGTGTATGTACAGGTGTATTACTATATACAACATAATATGTGCAGGTGTTATGTGCAAATTGGCATGTAAAGTGAGCTGTTAAATAAGTGTATGTGTGCATAAAAAAAGTGTATAGCAGGTAGTGATGTTGGTTCCACAATTATTATCATCATCAAGTGTTCATGAGATGGATTGCCTGAGGGAAGAAACTGTTTCTGTGTCGGGCTGTTCTGGTGCGCAGTGCTCTGTAGCGTCGACCAGAAGGTAAAAGTTCAAAGAGGCAGTGTGCTGGGTGTGAGAGGTCCAGAGTGATTTTAGCAGCCCTTCTGCTTGCTCTGGATAAGTACAGTTCTTGGAGAGTAGGGAGGGTTGTACCAATGATTCGCTCAGCAGTCCGAACTATTCAACGTAGTCTTCGGAGGTCGGATTTGGTAGCTGAGCTAAACCAGACAGTTATTGAAGTGCAGATGACTGATTCAATGATGGAGGTGTAGAACTGTTTCAGCAGCTCCTTTGGGAGGTTGAACTTCCTCAGCTGACGAAGAAAGTACAGCCTCTGTTGAGCTTTTTTGACAATGGAGTCAATGTGAGTGTCCCACTTCAGGTCCTGAGAGATGGTGGTGCCCAGGAACCTGAATGACTCCACTGCTGCCACAATGCTGTCCATGATGCTCAGTGGGGGGAGAGCAGGGGGGTTTCTCCTGAAGTCCACTATCATCTCCACTGTTTTGAGCGTGTTCAGCTCCAGGTTGTTGTGACTGCACCAGACAGCCAACTCCTTAACCTCCTGTCTGTAAGCAGACTCGTCACCATCATGAATGAGGCCGATAAGTGTGGTGTCATCTGCAAACTTTAGGAGCTTGACAGAGGAGTCTTTCGAAGTGCAGTCATTCGTGTACAGGGAGAACAGCAGTGGGGAGAGGACACACCCCTGGGGGGCGCCAGTGCTGATTGTGCGGGTACTGGATGAGAATTTTCCCAGCTTCACCAGCTGCTGCCTTTCTGTTAGGAAGCTGTTGATCCACTGACAGACAGAGGTGGGCATGGAGAGCTCAGTTTATTTGGGCAGGAAAAGCTTTGGGATGATAGTGTTAAAAGCTGAGCTGAAGTCAACAAACAAGATCCTCGCATAGGTCCCTGGTCTGTCTAGGTGTTGCAGAACATAATGCAGTCCCATATTGACTGCATCATCCACAGACCTGTTTGCTCTGTAGGCAAACTGAAGAGAGTCCAGTGAGGGTTCAGTGATGTCCTTCAGGTGGGCCAGCACCAGTTTTTCAAAAGACTTCATGACCACAGATGTCAGCGCCACCGGTCTGTAGTCATTTAGTCCTGTGAGTTTGGGTTTCTTTGGTATGGGAATGATGATGGAGCGTTTGAAGCAGGAGGGCACTTTACACAGCTCCAGTGATCTGTTGAAGATCAGGGTGAAGATGGGGGACAGTTGGTCAGCACAGGACTTTAAACAGGCTGGTGTTATAAGATCTGGGCCTGGAGCTTTTTTCCTCCTCTGTTTCTGGAAGACCTGGCGCACATCATCTACACTGAACTGAAGTGCAGGTATGGGGGAGGCGGGGGGGGGTGTTAATGGTGGTGTAAACAGCAGTTCTGAGTGGGTTTGGTGGGTTTTCTCAAACCGGCAGTAAAACTCATTCAGGTCGTTTGCAAGTTGTTGGTTGTCTACAGTGCTGGGGGATGGTGTTTTATAGTTTGTAATGGTTTTCAAACTTTTCCACACAGATGCTGAGTCACTGGACGAGAACTGACTCCTTAGTTTCTCAGAATAGTTCCTTTTTGCGACTCTGATCTCCTTTTCCAGTGTGTATTTGGCCTGCTTACACAAGGCCCTCTCCTCATTCCTGTAAGCAACCTCCTTGACCTGACGTAGCTGTCTGTTTTACAGTGAACCATGGTTTGTCATTGTAGTATGTGAGCTGTGTCCTGGTAGGAATGCACACATCTTCACGGAAAACTGATATAAGATGTTACAGTTTCTGTGAGCTCATCCAAATCGTTTGCAGCAGCTTCAAAGACACTCCAATCTGTGAGATCGAAACATGCTTGTAGATCCCGCTCAGTTTCGTTAGTCCATCTTTTCACAGATCTTAATACAGGTTTGGCTGTTTTCAGTTTCTGCCTGTAGGTTGGTATGAGATGAATCAAACAGTGGTCAGAGTGTCCCAAAGCTGCTCGTTTGACAGAGTGGTTTGCAACTTTTATTGTGGTATAGCAGTGATCCAATATGTTACTGTCTCTTGTGGGACATGTAACATGCTGTCTATATTTTGGCAGTTCACGGGATAGTTTTGCTTTGTTAAAATCCCCGAGAATAATTAAAACAGAGTCCGGGTGTTGTTGCTCTATCACCGTGATCTGATCAGCTAGTTTCTGTATCGCCAGGCACGCATGCGCGTGTGGAGGTATGTAAACACTGACAAGGATGAACGAGCAGAACTTGCGCGGGCAGTAGAAAGGCTTACAGTTAATAAACAGTGCTTCTAGATCTGGACAGCACATCTTCTTTAAAACTGCTTCATCTGTACACCACCTTTCGTTGATGTAAAAGCACGTCCCGCCACCGCGCGATTTCCGCGTCGATTCCTCATCGCGATCCGCTCTGAACAGCTGATAGCTCGGTAGGTGAAGCGCGTTGTCCGGTATGGTGTCATTCAGCCAGGTTTCCGTGAAGCACAGAGCAGCTGAATGCGAAAAATCCTTGTTTGTCTGGGAGAGCAGAATGAGTTCGTCTATTTTACTCTGATATATGGAAGTTACATTGTGTGTGGTTGATCATTACAATAAAAAAGGAGTTACCATTTCTTTGGCAGTATGAGTGCAATGTGTAACGTCAAACCTTGGAGGCTACTCTTACCCTAAAATCCTATTTCTTTTTTTTGTTTGTTTGTTTTATACACAATTGTATTCTGTTAGCTAGACCAAAACAGTACAGTAACCATTGTCAATAAAGGACTGAGCTAAGACAGTAAGGTGGACATGAGTGATATTTTAGTGGTCGTTTGCCATAGTGACAAAACATCTAAACATTTTGACTTGCAGTGCTTAAACAATGCCAAAAGGATGAAGCATTTTGGGGGCACTGACTGTTTAAATGAGAAGGAAATTTAGTTTTTAAACATGAGTGAACTGTTTTGGGAAAGGTATGAGCTGTTGCAGGTGAACCATGGTGTTAAGCCGAACCATCCACATTATTTTGGCAAAAACATCAAGAGTATTGAGAATGTCCGGTCTGTTTCAAGAAATGAGCCAAAGCAATTGAAAAGGATATTTGCCATTTTTGTGGCACTGACTTTTTATATGGGAACGGAATTTAGTTTTGATGCATGAGTGAACTGTTTTTGGAGAGATATGAGCTTTTGCAAGTGAGCTATAGTAAGTTGTGCTAAACCGTAACACTGTTTTGCCAAATGATCTTAGAATTTTGAGAATGTAATTTCTGTTTCAAGAAATGAGCTAAACCAATGGAGAATAACTGTAATAAAGGCACTAAGCCGAATAGAAAAAGAATGAATGAATAAAAAACATCTGATTTTATTTCATGCCAAAAATCATTTGAATTTTAAGTAGATCATGTCCCACAAAGCTATTTTAGAAATTTATTTTCGTAAAGCTATCAAAACTTTTGATTAGTGTTTGACCATACAGAAGGGAAAGCTATCTACACTGTTAATGATTTTTGTAAATGACACAGTATATAACTTTAATATGAACTGTATTTTACTGTGGAACAGTTATGCAGTATGTTACTGTATTTTAAAGTTGCATTTTGAAAATGACTGCAAATTTTACAGTAAATATAACAATGCTGTAAATACATATACAGCAAGATAATGTGTGCAGTAAATGTAAATACAATATTTTGCTGTAATTGATTTACAGTAAGCTACTAGCGAACTGCTGCCAGTAAGTTACTGTAGATTCTATACAGGAAATGGTTAACAGCCTACTGTGTCTTTTAGCACCAAGTTGGTTCAGAGTAAAAAAAAATATTAGCGTAAACCTAAAAAACACAAGCAGAATTAAGTCTTTAGAATACATTTCTTTCTTTTGTTCTCTAAAAAGATCAGTAATATTGAAAATTTAACAGCACTTAAAATGTTCTGAATTTTAAAAAGAAATTAGTGAATCTAAAGAGGAAAATAACTGCAAAATCAGATGAGAATGTAATTACAATTGTCCTGCTTCAGAAGCTACAAATTACTACATATAAAAAATTATTTAAATGATATTTATCCAAGCACACTTCACAAATTCAGCAACAATGGTAGATCATCTAGGTACATTTTAAATTTAGTTTTAACAAAGTTGGAAAAAAAAGTTTAAAAGTTTTTCCCAAAGTTGGGGAAAAAAGTATTGGGTGTATTGAACCCAATAGCTGGGTTAAGCAAATAGGATCACTTTGTTGGGTCATTTGTACTAGTACAACAGCACAACCAATTGGGTTAAAATGTAATGGCTGACTTTTGAAGAGAGAAAAAAAAACTGAAAGTGTTTATTAACACTAGTTAATGCAATTTTAAGTTAAGTCAAAATTTTTGAACAGTTTACTAGCAACAGCAGAATTAATGATTGTTTTTCACATACTAAATAAAAGGAAATTATGCAATTTCTGACTGTATTAGTTTGTAGTTTAATTTGATTGGTTCCTGTTTTTTAGGTATTTTGATGTCAAAATGGCATTAACAAACTTGTCAAAAATGCAAACATTGAGAGAAGGGTCTGGCTGCAGACTCGGTGCAGTGCAATCTGAGCTGCATTCAATGCTTTTTAATGTGCTCCCCCCTAACCCTACCCCTCACAGTGACTTCACTAGCTCCATTGAGTGCATTGTGTCTGAGATTGCATCTATGTGACCTCAAAAACACATCAAATGTCTATTACAGGACAGTCCTATAATTAATTTATGATGTTTTTTTATGCCAATGTTATATGTCAATTTGATGTCGTTTGGACAACAAGGTGGGTGACATGGTGGCGCAGTGGGTAGCACAATCCCCTCACAGCAAGAAGGTCAGTGGTTCAAGCCACGGCTGGGTCAGTTGGCATTTCTGTGTGGAGTTTGCACGTTCTCCCCATGTTCGTGTGGGTTTTCTCCGGGTGCTTTGGTTTCCCCCACAAGTTTAAAGACATGTGCTGTGGGTGAATTGGGTAAGCTAATTTTCCGTAGTGTATGTGTGTATGTCCTGGTCCTCTAGGTTGCAGGTTGAGCGTTGGGCTAACAACCCACCTCATGAAAACTAGATGTTATGAAACGCCAATATGGTGCAGCTAAATATCAACTTCGATATAAATGGCTCTGGGCGTAAGTAAGTTGTACATCAAGGTAGTTTACATGTATTGTATGAATACAAAACCCAGTGTGAATGGATTGTGAAAAGTTTCCTTTTATTTGAATTACTTTTGTGTTGTTATTATGTCATTCATTTATGTCAATGTGTGGATGTCAAATGGGCATTAAAGTTTCGACATCAAATCAATTTGCAATTTTGACGTGTTTTTAACATCATGCTTGATGATGAGTTGATGTTGTTTTGACATTAATGTGCCTGCTGGGTTGTGATTAGTGTAATGGTAGCTGTTTACCAAAATGTTTTAGGGCTAGATGGCCCTTGAAACTGAGATTTATTCAGCACCACAGTTGAAATCAAAGGGTAAGAAAATTTCCCAGAATACACCAGCTACAGCGGCAGCATGGCTGCACATGCAAGTAAGAAGATGCACAAATTAGTATTTTTTGACATTATTACAATTTTTTTTTACGACAAACAAGCTTCTGTTTTAATACATTCATAACGGCGTTCGTGTTTTATCATCATGATTTTAAAAAATGCTAAAATAAAAAAGGCGAAATTTCGCTATCTATAAATGAGCAATATCACACGAGTAGCAGTGTGATATAGCTGTATATCAGCACTGGTGGGAGGCATGCGTTGCCTTAGTGTCCCACTAGTGCTGATATACAGCCAAATCGCACTGCTACGAGTGTGATATTGCGTTTATACAACAGTACGACAGCACAATCGTGTATATTTAAAAATAAAATCTAACATGGAGAGTCTAAAAACCCTTTTGTATTAGGAACTACTTTTTTCCACCATTCATTCACATCTGCAGCTGACGTCAAAACAGCAGAAGCCGTTACTAATTTACCCACGTCACTTTAGAGCTAGTGTTTGAATGATTCTTTAGCATAATGTCTAAAGTGATGACAAAACAGGTGATTTTGCTGACATCTTAAGATTATAAGGCTTAACGTGACATGACATGCCATCCGTCTACAGAGATATCTCCTTACAGTATTACAGTTCATTACAGTCTACAGTGTTTCTCTGTTGCAATCGGGATATCACAATAATTAACCCCGAAAAAAGCAGCGCAACCAGATTACTGTTGTGTTTGCGATAAGGAAAAATGCCAAACACATGCAGGCATTTCTTCTTTCTTTCTGCCAACACAACACACAAACCTGATATGTGTCCCATCTCACACTCAAAACACTACAAATATGTGGTATAAATACAACACTACAACATACAGTACAAAAGAAAGAGATCGACTTAGAATATCACTTACCAGTTTAATAATGATTTGATCAGCTGTAGTTAGAAATTACGCAGTTTTAATCTTCTAAGGGCTTATTATGCTGTCCTGTCGCCATCTTGTGGATAGACAATGTCAACCGTCTTTGGTCAGCTCAGTATGGCAGGTTAATGCCAATATTAAAAATATTTTAAAATAGGCACTATCCTTATAAATAAACTGCATAGTTGCAAACTAAACAACAACATCCTCAACTCAAAAGCCTAAAAAATTACATTCTGTTGCCCAGCAGCAGGAATATTTGTCAAACTGTAGAGTGTCCTCTGCTTGTTGCTGTATGTGGGCAGAGTAATACACATAGGTGAAGAGGCTAGACCAGTGCTGTTATTGCAGAATATCACACGGCTATCAGCCAATCAGATTCAAGAACCAGACAGAACTGTTGTATAATCCCTAATAATAACTCTTGTATAGCAGTCCCACAACATACTTTCACATCTTACACATGATGCCACCCGAATACCCTGTCAGAAAAGTATAGGGGCTCGTAATGACCTTTTTACATTGTATGGTATAATGTTAATGTTGTTTTTGTGTGTTTACATAGATGAATATGTCCACGGTGTAAATGCATAGTACAGTTACAATCTTATTGCCACATTAGATCATTATACAATATATGCCTTCAGTGATTTCCTGAAGATAAATCCCAAAAATAACGCAACTGGAATAACTACAGCAGTCGCCATCATCGATCTCATATGAAGCAAGAGATCGCGGTGACATATATGATGACGTGTGTAGGTGCTGTAGTGCTGTCCCATTTCTTAGAGGTAAAATTTGAAGCCATTTCCCTTCACTCTCTGTTTCGAGGGCCAAGAGGAAGGGGTAGAGGTAGGGGTACAAAAATAGGGGTACAAAAATAGAATTGAAATTGGGCCAATTTTGACAAACATTATCAGACATTAAGTAAACTCAACTAAACGAATGCTGCATCCCACTGAACTAAACTATAATTTGAAAGAATTCTCAGTTTAGTTCTGAATAGGCTACTGCACAACAATGAAGACCCAAGACGTCACTGTGCACAGCGTGACCTGCCAACCTCCATCCAAAGATCTCATAATCTATGTTGACATTTTTTGATTAACAATAGGACAGTTATGAAACCATATTTAAATCTGGGGGCAATTGTAATGAATGAATAATATTTCCTCATTATCTGTGGGATAAGAGTGGGAGGTTTCTGAGAAGGGACGTCTAATTGGCAGAAGCAGGACAAAGGTAAGCAGGAGGCAGGCAGATGTGTGCGTCCACTCTCTTCATTACATTGATTGGGGAGACTTTGATGTCTGCAAACAAGTCCAAACATCAGTGCCCGCACTAGTGTTTGGTCCATTGCATTGTAAACAAAGCAGCATTTTAATGAGGCGCTGATAGTCTATTTATAGGTTTCTACAGTGCACTTTGCTACAATGTCATGCTGGTGTATGTACATAAAGCCAACTCGCCCTAATTACAAAGGATCTTGTTGCAGATCGAACAAGAGATTGATAAGGGAAAAGGCATTAGCGTGACTTTCCCCACACAATCCCAATTATGACAATAAATTTATCCAAACGACAGATATATTGCTTTTTTGTGCAGTCTGTAAACTGCATTAAGACTTGTGGTTCAGTGCCTTAAGCTTTCTTTTCAGATGTGGTTGAATTACAGTTTTCATTGCACATTTATTGGCTATAAGCTATGCTATAAACTTTCTTAAGTTAACAGAAAATCGAAAGAGACATATAGAAAGCAACCACACAAGCCACAAGTCCATCACCTCAGCAGGCCTCTCCACTGTCACCGCTTGTTTTTTTTTTTCTTACTGCGTTTGTGAAAGGCAGTATTTCATTGTTAATTCATTTTACACATGTTTGGTCTTGGGTTACTTCATAAACGTGTTTAAAACTGCAGTAGGTGATCTGCCAAAATGCTAACCGGTTAGCATAAAATCTTTCAAATACAATCCCTCCCCTGTCATCCAAAGCCACGCATTCTGAAATCGCAAATGCGCACATTAAAGATGACAGAGACCCACTAGATTATGTCATTACCCAGTTAGAAAACTTTATAACACTTTATAATACTACAATTCTGAAAGAAAATCTGTATTATATCTACCACGTTTTCAGTTGTGTAGCAAGCAAAACTTGTCACAATGTGCAATATTTCATGCATGCAAGGATCGCTGCTCTCACTCTCTTGTGCTCTTTGTCCTAAAGTGATTACTCTATGCATAGTGGTTGACCGGTGGCGTGCAGGAATTGCACTTATTACTAAGCCATACGTCCATGCTATTTCAGACCAAATATTGAGAGTAGCATGGTAAAAAATATAGGGAGCGCATGACAGGTTGTCATTGATCACAAATGAACCAATTTAAATATAAAACCAACTTCAGCTCAGTAAAGCAGGCTAGGTGGAATAGCGCTATTGACTTGTGTTTTGTTGTTAAATTAAATAAAAATCTACAATATCAATGCTGTAAAAAGTCCCTCATGAAACTGAAAATAGTCAGTGTGCAGTTGTTCAAATTTACATTTTGGTTTGATTTTAATCTAAATGTGACGTCACAACAGTCCGCTCTTTAATTTCAAATAAAGTAAATACATATAGAGCATTTAGGTTATCATTGGGCCAAAGTGAACCAATATACTTTTAAAAAATATTTGTTTAAAAAAATTTATTCACCCACAAACCCAGAAATAATGTTCAGAACACAAATTAACATATTTTGTGTATGTGTGTATGTGTACTTATATATACAGCAAGAGTTGAGGGATGTATGATGTCCAGAAAACAACCAAAAACATTTCATGTGACTTCAGTGGTTCAACTGTAGTCATACAAAGCTCCAAGAATACCTTTGTGCGGCAAAAAATATGTAAAAACAACTTTGTGCTCTAATTCTTCACTTCCGCTGCCTCAGATCATGGTGAGCATTTACTAAAGGTAATATGATGTGTATTGCTTTTCCTATTCTGGACTTTTTGCTGTTTATGGAGGATCAGAGAGCTCTTGGATTTTATCTAAAATATGACGGGATGAGTAATTAATAACATAATTTTTATTTTGAGGTAATCTATTTAATACAAATGCACATGCCACCATCTTAAACTCAGATCAATAAGATTGTTGGTTGAGTTTATATACATCAGTTTATCAGAGGCATGGAAACTCTATATTCTTTAAAAAAACTGCAAAATCTGATATCAGATCTGCATCTCAGCTGATATTCAGGATTTTTTATATCAGTTTGATTGGTTCTTAAAAAATGTGGTTTCGGATTATAATTCTAAGGTGTTTGCCAATCAGTGCAAACTTTTTCTGAAAGTTTACTGTTGAATGCTGTTTTTAGTCTTGAAACAAGCTACATTTTGGCTTGATTACTTTTTGGGCCTAAATCCTGTACACAGCAGTTCTCACAACTCGACCTGCAATTAGAGGGATACAAAGTTAAGAGTTAGCTCTACTATAAAAGATCTGGGTGTCATATTAGACAACAATTTAACCTTCGAAAATCATATATCCCATGTCACAAAAACTGCCTTCTTTCATCTAAGAAATATTGCTAAATTGCGAAGTATGCTATCCATCTCAGATGCAGAAAAGCTAGTCCATGCTTTCATGACATCTAGGCTAGACTACTGTAATGCTCTGTTCGCTGGCTGCCCAGCATCCTCTATTAACAAACTTCAGCTACTGCAAAATGCAGCTGCTAGAGTTCTTACCAGGTCTCAAAAATATGATCATATCACCCCAATTTTATCCTCCTTACACTGGCTGCCTGTTAAGTTTCGTATTGAATTTAAAATATTGCTTCTTACCTATAAAGCCTTAAATAATCAAGCTCCTATTTATCTAACCAACCTCCTGTCTCGCTACAACCCAACCCACTCTTTAAGATCTCAAAACTCAGGGCTTCTTGTAGTACCTAGAATAGCAAAATCGAGTAAAGGAGGTTGAGCCTTCTCATTTATGGCCCCTAAACTCTGGAATAGCCTTCCTGATAATGTCCGAGGCTCAGACACACTCTCACTCTTCAAAACTAGATTAAAGACCTATCTTTTTTAGCAAAGCATACACTTTGCATTACATAGCGGCATGACGCATGATGTGCCCCACACAGGATTTTGCTTCTTGTTTTTATACACTATGAACAGCAGCTACGCTAATTATTCTCCTTATTCTGTATTTCCACCTGGGGGTACTCATCTCGAGGGCCTCAGACTATGCAGTGCCACTGATGCGATCCAAGACCAGCGACAAGATGATCCCAAGGTTTCTAAACTAGGCCGTATCCTGAGCTGCTGCTGTGGTGGTCATGATGGAGGGCATGAGACTGATTCATGTGACGCTCCAAGGACAGTCAAGTCTTCGCTGAGGTCCTTCCTGCGCCTAGACTGCAGCTCTGCACAAGACGTTTGGCCATAGGAGAAATGGTCGTGCCCAACTGAGCCTGGTTTCTCTCAAAGTTTTTTAAATTCTTCACTTTCGCCAATTGGTGAATTTTTTTCCTCGCCGCTGTCGCCACTGGCTTGCATGGTTCGGGATCTGTAGAGCTGCGCATCGATGGAATTGCTCTTCAGTGTTTAGACTCTCAGTAGTGAATATTAACCTACACTGACCTGAGCTAAACTGAACTGAACTTAAACACTGAAAACTGAACTGGCACTGTTTCAATTCACTATAAAATTCCATGTGAAGCTGCTTTGACACAATCTACATTGTATAAGCGCTATACAAATAAAGATGAATTGAATAGAATTGAATTGAATTGATTTTGATCTCAATGATATCACACCAGTCTGTTCTTTAATTTCATTTAAAGTATATCAGGACATTTAGGTTGTCATTGGGCTAAAGTGAACCAATATACTTAAAAAATATTTTGTTTAAAGAAGTAATTCACCCAAAAAATATTCTGTTATTAATTACTCATTTAATATAATAATATAATAATAATATACTCATTAGACCTTTGTTCATCTTCAGATCACAAATTGAAGTATTTTAGCTCTGAACCTCTATACAGCAAGAGTTGTGAGATGTTCAAAGTCCAGAAAAGCAACCAAAAACATTCCATGTGACTTCAGGGGTTTAGCTGTAGTCATACAATGCTCAAATAATACATTTGTGTGGCAAAAAAAAAGTTAAAACAGCATTGTTCCCTAATGTCTTCTTTTCCACTGCCTCAGGGTGAGCAGTAAAAAATAAAAAGTTGAGTTAACTTAAAAATTTAAAGCAACTGGCTGCAAAGAAACAGAGTTCATTCAACCTCAGTGAAGTGCCAAATTATATTTTTTAAGTTGACTAAAAATGCTGGTTTGAGTCAAATATATTTTACGGAATAAGTTGATTCAACTTAATTTAAAAAAATAATTTGGCACAACTTCAACTACTGAAGTATAAAAACGTAATATTTCTTTGCAACCAGTTACTTTTTATTTTTATTTTTAAGTTAACTCAACCTTTAATGTTTGACAGTGCAGGAAGTAAACACTTAAATGAAGTAATCAAAATTTTACGCCGTCTCAACAGATTTCATTATTTTCATTGAACAAACAGTTCTAAACATGCAGTTAAATAGCTTTCATGAGTAAACTCAACACTGACCTCAAAAATATGTCCACCTAACTTTAAACTGAGTTAACAATTTTTAAGTGTGTAAAATTTTTATAGTGAATTTACTATGGGTAATATGACGTGTGTTGCCATTCCTATTCAGGGGTGCGTTTCCCAAACAACAACGTAATTCGCGGCTGAACTATCATGGTACGATGCATCATTTGGGAAAAGCACGATGTAGTGATGAGTGTTTCCCAAAACCTGTAGTTTCTCTGTCGCAGATCCATCACTTGAACCACGTTAGTTATTACGAAAAACGCCCATAATAATGCTCTAAACCGGGTGGAGTAACTTCTTTAGAAAACAACCCCATCATTTCTTTGTGCAAATTATATTGTTTTACATGCACACGCATTTAAAATAAAATCCAATATTAGTTTTGGTAAAAACATGCACTCGTTTTCCATATTAATTGAAATATATGTAAATGGCACTTACCTGTATAGAGCCTATGTTTGCTTAACTAATATTATTGAGAAGTTGAACATTACATATTCTATTTTAAAACATAAAATCACTTACAAAAGCTAACACTGTTCTAATATCATTTATAAATCATATAAATAAATAATGAGGCTATTTATTATAAATATATTTACTTTAATAATATTATTAATAATATTAATGACGAGGTTGATGATGATGATGATGATGAAGATGATGATTATTATTATTAAATAGGATATTGTTTATTTATAAAAAAAAATTTTAAAGTCTACTTTTACAATTTGTCACATGCAAACCACAGAATGTTCTAACCAACAGGCCCATGTCATATACAGTACAGATACTTAATAAATAACCCACTATAAAATAAAATAATTAACATATTCTATGTTTTTTATTTTCACAAGCTTTGAAGACGTGACATAAATTCTGCTTTTAAATAATAGCTCACGTATAGCTTTTGCCATGAGGCTGTGTTCAAAATTATATCAATGTTTTCAAAGTGCACTGCGAAGGGAACACAATTGTAAACATGAAGATCGCTAAAACTGAACTGGAACTGGAAACTGGAACTTGTGACCTTAGTTGGCTAACGATGGTTATGGGAAACGCACCCCAGGACTATTTTTGCTGTTTATGGAGGGTCAGAGAGCTTTTGGATTTCATCTAAAATATGACAAAGTAACTAATCACAGAATTGTTATTTTGGGGTAAACTAATTCACAAATGGCGAGACAGTGGCTCAGTGGTTAGGATTGTCGCCTCACAGCAAGAAGGTCGCTGGTTTGAGACCCGGCTAGATCATTTGGCATTTCTGTGTGGAGTTTGCATGTTCTCCCTGTATTCGTGTGGGTTTCCTCTGGGTGCTCTGTCTCCCCAACAGCCCATAGACATGTGTTATAGGTGAACTGAATAAACTTAATTGGCCGTAGTGTATGTGTGTGCATGAGTGGATTTCCCAGTACTGGGTTGCAGCTGGAAGGGCATCCGCTGCGTAAAACATATGCTGGATAAGTTGGCGGTTCATACCGCTGTGGCGACCCCTGATGAATAAAGCGACTAATTCTAAAAAAAAAAATGAATGAATGCATAATTCACAGTTGCATATGGCATAATCTTAAACTCAGATCTATATTAAAATTCAATATAATATTAACAAAACCCAAATAATGATGTTTGTATTTATTCATATGAGCTACTTCGAGTATTTATTGAATAATAGTGAAGCTGAATAATGTACAGTGACCCGACCACGAAACAAACCCTGAGAAAACCTAAATAAAATGGCTGGGATGAGTGATTGTACACTACCCCTTATTTGCTTAGCAAGCATGTTTTCCAAGCGTGAGATGAGGCGCCTAATCTGTGTTTTCAAGACGTTTTGGCACTTGATCATACTAATAAACACATTTCACCGAGATCTACTATTGCACATATTTTTTGCATCTGAAATCTGAGCTTTGCATGTCAGAGAGCTTGAGAGCCAGCGGAATGAGATGAAGTTTTAGGTTGCTGGTGGGATCGCTCGTCTACAACCACAGGCACAAGCATCTCACTGAAGTGCACTTATACTGTGAACAAGTCTACATGGGCTCTGGAAAGTCTTGCGCGCTCCCCACAGCTAACCACAAACTGCGAAGCACTCCTGCACTCTGGCAGACCCCAGCAAACCCCACAGTAGGTGAAGAGCCTGCACAGCGGTCAGCGGGCCGTATATTTTCTTTGCATTTTCTCATTTTGCTCATGGGGCTCAGGTCAAGTTAGATAAATACAACGCTTTAAATAATTCCGAGAAAAAAGAGGGATCTTAAACACATCAACTTTAAGATCCTTATGTGTTTAAGGCAAAAAAATAAAAATAATAACACTCTGCTTATAAGTGGATTTGGCATGTGAGTGACAGTAATTCCAAAAATGACTTACACATCCATTTTTTTCTCATAAATAATGAATATGTATATTTTTACTTGAAGGAAACAGTCTGTATTTAGTAGATTGCATTTAATACACATTATAGTATATGAATTGAGTTATTAGAGGTAATTTGGTTAGTTTAGGTAACAATTAATGCTATTAACTATTATTACTACACTGTAAAACCCAAAACGTTAAGGTAACTCAAAACGTTTGAGGAAACCGATTGCAACAAACCATTTAAGTTCAAATCTAATCCTAATGAGTACTGTGAACTTAATCCATTTGAGTAAATGAATTAATTTGAGCACAGTAAACCCAATAAATAAAGAGAACTCAAACCAACTGAGTACTGTAAAACCATATAAGATAAGGCAAAGCAAACTGTTTGAGGAACATGATTGCAACAAACCATTTGAGTAAAAAAACTAATCTACATAAGTACTGTGAACTTACTCCATTTAAGTTGAAGTAATGAGGTATTTAATTAACTCATTACCTTCAACACTGAGTTCAAAACTCTTTTCAAATGAGAAGAATTACTTTCAGTCAATTTTGAGTTAGCTACTTTTATTTCTTTTGGTAATATTGACTGTTGGGTCTCACAGAGTAGGCTTATTACCTGCCTATTAAGAAATTAACTGTTATAAAGTATGATCTTATACATTTTTCCTAATCCTACCCAAAACCTAAACTCTACTTCTGCCTTACTAAGTATTAATCAGCTAATTAGTAGTTTATTAATCTAGTAGTGTAAGTTAATGGTTTGTTACAGTTTTTCTTGTTTGCTTTGACCTGGTTAAAGAAACTAGGATCCACTCTATTTTTATCATCACTATCAATGTCTTGCAAATGTGTAAACCCTTTCTCATTGGGTTAACACATTTTCCCCACCATTTTGCAAACCAGTTAACACAGATGTTATTCAAGCCATCTTTATTGTTTTAGCTATGGTCACCAAACAGAAAGCATATATTCCTAACTATTAGAAACTATCAAGATTAGTATGAAATCACTGAAGCACTGGTTTGACACTCCTTCACACAAATCTTCTTAGTCTGGAAACCTTATAAAAAAAAAGGTAGCCGGTCTGTGTTGTTCTTTGCCAGCATGAATGGAAGAGGTCAACTATCTAACTATCTATCTACTCTGATAGATTTGACTGTATTTTGGTTGACATGTCTTTTTTCTAATATTTTTGTTAACTGTTTTTTTTTAACAGTATTTTAGTTTTCAGCCACAGTTTGAAAAAAATGTCATGAATTCAATATAAATTTAATCAAAGCATTTCTTATTCTGGATCCAATTCTCTGCAAAAAGGCAAATTTGACAGCCCAAATAGAAAGACAACAAACGGCATTGGCAATAGGCTTCAATGACAAGCAATGATTCACATTGAGTTCTGTATTTTGTTGTCCATTGTGTAGTGATTGATTAAAAAAAGCTCATATACTTGTTTGCAAGTTGTGTTGTTTGAAGCTAAAATGAGCTTTTGTTGCATATTTTAAGTGTTTTGACACGATTAGAGCATTTTGCAAGCGAGCGCCGCAGTTTAGGCCTGTGTGTTAACTGTTTTGAAAATGTGGAGTTTCAGTTGACGGCTGCATCAAAGCAATCGAAAAAAAAATGTAATACTGTGACCTAAACTAAAGTGTGACCAAAAATTCTACATTATTCAAAAAGCTGAGCTGGTATGAGATCTGTATCTGTATTGGCCATCATTCAGATTTCTGTTTTGGTCCTAAAGCAATAACATACTGGTAATAGATAGACCTTGCTAAAATATTATGGCATATGTGACAGTATAGGACCAGTTAGATAAATATTCAATTCAATTCAATTTATCTTTATTTGTATAGCGCTTTTACTATGTGGATTGTGTCAAAGCAGCTTCACATAGAAGATTAAAGCGAATTGAAACAGTGTCAGTTCAGATTTTAGAGCTAGAGTTAAGTTCAGTTCAGTTCAGGTCAGGTCAGTGTGGTTTAATATTCCCTGCTTCCAAAGTCCAAACACTGAAGAGTAATCCATCGATGTGCAGCTCTACAAGTCCCGAACCATGCAAGCCAGAGGTGACAGCAGCAAGGAAAAAACTTCACCATTTGGCGTAAGTGAAGGATAAAAACCTCGAGAGAAACCAGGTTCAGTTGGGCACGACCATTTCTCCTATGGCCAAACGTCTTGTGCAGAGCTAGGCGCCGGAAGCTTGATAGCGCTGGACGTCAGCGAAAACTCGGCTGTCCCTGGAGGTCACAGGAGTCAGACGCATGCTCTCCACTCTTCCATGACCACCACAGCTGCTACTCAGGAAACGGCCTGGTCCAGGATTGTGGAACCTTGGGATGATCTCTTCACAGGTCTTGGATTGCATAAATGGCACTGCATAATCTCTGGGGGTCTCGGGATGAGTATCCCCAGGTGGAAATAGAGAATAAAGAGAATAATTAGCGTAGCTGCTATTCATAGTGTATATACTGTAAACGAGATGCGTGGAGCACATTCATTAGACGTTTAGAAAAACGTCTAATGGAAATGTATAGAAAATTCACTATGACAAAATATTATGACAACTTGTTCTGCCATTTTGCATGCAAACACTTATGCCATGAACAAACAATTAAATGTTGTGGGGGTGAGACAATTCGGACAGAGACCAAAATAATAAAGTTTGATCAACATGACATAAGCAATTGTAATAATAATGTAGCAAACAGCAGAGAATTGCACATAATCATTTGCTTGGATATACAAAAGCATTTGCAGCTTGTTCAAAGGAATGAGAAACTGCTTTTTTGATGTGCACAAGTCACACAATGATGTAAGGATTGAACAGGTATTTTTGACAATTTCAATTCTGATCTGAGTAATGTATACCAAAGCAACTGGGAAACACTGTAATATAGCAAATTGTGACTAAAGTGTGACCAAAAATTCTACATTATTCAAAATGCTGAGCTGGTATCATATCAGCATCTGTATTAGCCAATATTCAGAATTCTGTTTTGGTTCATGCTGGTAATAAGTGGATCTGGCTAATATATTATGGCATATGTGACAATTAGATTAAACATATAACCGTCCAGTGTCACATCTGAAGTTGTGCATGCTATATCCCTTGATCTTAAAAAATGACATTATCTCAGGCAATATAAGGATAAACAGAGACATATAAGTTCACACGATTCATGCTGGCCCCTGCAATGCTGTGCAGTCAGTATAGCTGTTTAATCCTCATTCCTCTTTCCTCTTAATGGCTAGTTCTGGGAATCATTTGTGTGCCTGTGGCAAGGGATTTTCCACTGTAAACCTCTTTGGCAGCCCCTTATTGTATCATAATGTAGGTTTTATGGGGGTAGCTTTTTTTGTTGGTCTGCTACTGTCTGACATCTCTCAAACAGTGATGGACTCAAATGGCCAATTATAGGTTACAGTAAAACCCTTTCGACGGGGCTTGGTGGCTTATGTTTTTGAAGGGTTATTTATACTACTATTTATAGTACTGTAATGCTTATTCACCTTATTTGTAAATGTAGGATTGTCATATTTCAGACTTTGAGTCAAAGGTTATATTTAGACATATAGATACTGTAGATAGATAGATAGATAGATAGATAGATAGATAGATAGATAGATAG
>CAIGQZ010034990.1:17989460-18010484 GCA_903798205.1 Danio tinwini | reverse complement strand
AGAATAGAATAGAATAGAATAGAATAGAATAGAATAGAATAGAATAGGTATTAGTTATAGAGTATAGGTATTCTTGATGTTAAAAATTCAAAATGCTGCTTCTGCCAATGAATCAATCTCTAATTAATATGGTTTTGTGTCAAAAGTCCAGAAAATCAATGTGGACAGTAAACTGATCAATAGATAATAAAATAAATTGGAAGAAATAACAGAAGAAAATAGAATAGAAGAGAAAAAGCTATTTTCACCATATTGTGATACTAAAAATGTAATGTAATTTTGTAAAATGTAATTGTTTAGTACCAACAATTGTAACAATTCTCACAACAATGCAATGTTATGTTATATTATATTATATTATATTATATTATATTATATTATATTATATTATATTATATTATATTATATTATGTTATATTATATTATATTATATTATATTATATTATATTATATTATATTATATTATATTATATTATATTATATTATATTATATTATATTATATTATATAATATTATATTATATTATATTATATTATATTAACTCATTCATTTTCCTTTCGGCTTAGTTGCCACAGCGAAACGAACCATTAACTTATCCAGCACATGTTTTATGCAGCGGATGCCCTTCCAGCCGCAACCCACTCATACACTAAGGACAATTTAGCCTACCCAATTCACCTGTACCGCATATCTTTGGACTGTGGGGGAAACCAGCCTGATCTCACGAAGAAACGTAAGTATTTTACGTTTTGTCAGTTTAGTGGCTAATTCGTACAAGTTCATACGAGTTCAGTCGTTCGAAAATGTACCATTTTAAAAAGGAGGCATGGCACCTAACCCCACCCTTAACCCCAACCAACATTGGGTGATGAGCAAATCTTGCTAATTTGTACGAATTAGATTGTACAAATTCATACGAATTAGCCACTAAATCAAAGGTTACGAATTGCCATGAGATTGCGTTGGGGAAACTGGAGCACCCGGAGGAAACCCACGTGAACGCACAGAGAACATGCAAACTCCACACAGAAACGTCAACTGACCCAGCCAAGGCTCGAACCAGCAACCTTCTTGCTGTGAGGCGACAGCACTACCTACTGCGCCACTGCGTCACCCATTATATCATATTATATTATATTATATTATATTATATTATAGTATGTTATATTATGCTTGTTTTGTTATATTATAAAATTGGAGATGCGAGTTGTTACATATAAGTAATTCTATGTAATCCACTTTTATTTTCTTCAAATGGATGCATTTTATCTTTGTTGACCACTTTTGTACACTCTGAAAAGATTTAAGTTTTAGGATTTAATGTATTTTTCAAATATATTATCATTAACCAAATAAATTGTCTGTAGTACAGTAGTCAACATTTGAAATGGATCAAAATCTTTTTTTAAAGATGCAGAAATTTGTGTTGTTCAATAGTTTTTAGACAATTTTAAGGAGAGCGGGGACGAATGTAACGTTGGACGAAAGTAATAAAGCGATTTTCTCAAAGCTCTGTCAACATTTGATTTCCTCACTATAACAGCACATTCAGCCTGCAACCCTTGATAGAGCTGCCAAATATATGATTTCAGGACCATGTCCCGCGGTTAGCTCCAAATACTTTTTTTTAAGTGCGAAAAGTAAATTATTTAGGCGGTTCTTACAAGTTGTGTTTCTCTTTTCATGTGTCACACTATCAATCTCCAGGTTATTTTGACTTACAGTTGACCAATTTATGGTTGAGTTTGAAATGTCTGAGTTTGTCAGTTTAAAAGTAAATCCGGTTTAAATGCCAAGAGTTTCTGTGGGCACGAAAGTAACATTATTATTTATGTCCCACTGCTATAGACATACATTATTTTTGCTTCCATATTAGAGCTTGCAGTGTTTGGATTTAGTTGTTTTAAAAATTAATGCACATTGCCAAAAATAACAAAAAATATTCAAATATTTAAAAAAACTATAACATATTACACTGCTGAATTGCTTTTGAAACATTTGATGGAAATTAAATTTAAAGTGAAAATGCTGTTTAATGTTTTTTTGCAAAAATAAAGGGCGAAATATGTTTGCAATGGACATTAACAAGGTGAAAGTCAGATATATTTAAAATGAGCAAGATTAAGCCGGTAAATAGCAAATATTGTTGTTACTTTTTGACTTTTTGTTGTTTCCCCCCACTCTCCCCATATATAACTATATATCAGCATACAGGCCTATAGCCAGCCTAGTGAAAGGGGTGTTGTTGTTGTTGTTTTTTTTTTGCTTTTTTTTTGCAGTTATTTGACTCATTTTCTATTTACTCATAAGGTTTAAATACTGCATTTTAGTGAGATTATGAGCACTTTTTTTGCTGAATTAGCTTGTTTGAATTAGAATTATTAGTAGCTTGGTCACATTTTTTGAGATACAAAAAACATTTTCTAAAGATTTAGAATAAATATGAAGATGCTACTTATTTTTAGGCTACTTTATGATATATCACTAGGGGAAAATAGCAATCTGTTAAAATCTGTTAGTTTTAAATTTAAAACTGTGGCTAAATTGTAATTGATTTGACAACAAACTGGCCTCAGGTCTCAGAATTTGGCAATTTGAATAATAATAAAAAATAAAAATAATTACGATCTAACGATTTTTTTCTATATTCTTTTGTAAAAAAGGTACATTTAAAAATTCTTGGATAACAACAAATAAGTATTAATCCATCGCTTTTGGTGCTTCACAGCTTTTTATTGGTCTTTTTTTTCTTTCAAGAATAATTTAGAATAAAAGTTACTTATAAAATGTTTTCTCTATAACAACAATACATGGAAACTTTATTTTTTATTTGCATCAAAATCCCCTTGGTCTTAAAGCCTTTTTTGATTGGCTATTTGATAACTTATGATGGCATAACAGTAAAAATAGGACAAATTAGCTCATGTCAAATACTGGAACTTTGTCAGTGGGTCTTTTCAACCCTCCCTGGCTAATGTTTACATTTAAAAATAAAAACTAATCTCTGACACACCACAGGATACAACTGACGTCTTTTTTTCTAATCAATTTAAAGCGTATATGAGTTTATTCGAACAAAAAAAACCGAAATCATCTTAAACCACTGAGCATGCGCGTGCACCAATAACAGGGACACTCAAGCAGCTGCTCCACACACAGACATAGCGATGCTTGTTCCTATAGCAACAGCCTCTCGCGCACATCCGCCGCCTCCAGCCTCGTCTTTACCGGATCCGCGCGGCCTCTCCTCTACTCCTCCTCCCCACCGCACAGCAGCATCCCTCCGTCGACAGGACATTTCCTCACACGGAAATACGACGGGGGAAGGAAAATGGCGCTCATCCCATCACAGATCCTCAGAGTAGCGATTCTCCTCTCTTATTTTTCCATCCTCTGCAATTACAAAGCCATAGACATGCCCGCGCATCAAACATACGGCGGTAGCTGGAAGTTTCTTACGTTCATAGATTTGGTAAGTGCATGTGCATCGTTCCCATGCAGTGCCTGGTTATATTTATCTCCATAATGCATTATAAGGCCCCTGTTATGCCGAAACGAGTCCAAACGCCAACACGAGTAGTCTTACGTCATGTTTACCGATCATTAAACGTTAATCGCATGACGTAACCACTTTTTTTAAATCTCTGATGATGATGTCGTCATGCTTTTAATATCGCGCATTCTCATAAATAATGAAGCGTATTCTGAAAGGTTGCGCGCTGAACTGCGATCAGTTGAATAGTTATAAAGATAAATGAAGGATGCACTTGCAGTTTTGGATGTAAACGGCAGCATCCTTGTCTTTTGTTCTTGCTCCATCTGTTAGAGTGAATGCAGGTCACATTAGGCGCCAGCATCTGTACGCACGCACGCACATACGCTTCGACTGTTATGACAGTCTGTGAGCCAATGACTCATGTTTTCCATATAAACAGCCCATTTTCTCCCTCTTTTTTTTGAACAGTGATTTTTTAAATAGCAATAAAAGTTGTTTTGTTACACTTCACGTTTCGACATCTGTTCCAGTGCGCTGTTTGCTATTTTTTTCTTCTTCTTAATTTATGGTTGGGAATAATCTCACGCACAGATATGTTCTGTATATGGAGATGTGTTAGGATTATTGTGCATAGAGCTTTTTAAACTTACTTTATGCTTTGTTTCATAATACTAGTTATTATGTTTTCTCTATAAATCCTTAATCTAGGACTCCAGCGACTGAACCATAATTAACAACTATGTACATTATTGTTCAAACGTTTTTTAAAAGAAATATTGAGCAAGGATGCACTAAATTCATCAGAGTAGACAAATCATCTACAGTATAACACTTATTAAAACTTGTACATTATCTTAAAGGTAGTGCTGTGCTACAGTGCGTATCGCTATCACCTCACAGCAAGAAGGTCGCTGGTTTGAGCCTCAGCTGGGTCAGCTGGCATTTTTGTGTGGAGTTTGCATGTGTTTGTGTAGGTTTCCTCCAGGTGCTCCGGTTTGCCCCACAGTTAAAAACATGCGAAAGGTGAATTGGGTAAGCTAAATTGGTTGTAGTGTATGTGTGTGAATGAGTGTTTATGGATGTTTCCCAGTGATGGGTTGCAGCTGGAAGGGCATCCGCTGCGTAAAACATACGTTGGATAAGTTGGCGGTTCATTCCGCTGTGGCGACCCCTGATTAATAAAGGGACTAAGCCAAAAAGAAAATGAATGAATAAACATTATTTTAAATGCATTATTTATATATTCATCATTTATCCATAATTATAAAGTTTTTACATTATAAAATGTAATAAAATAGCAAGTTATTTCAAATATTAATACTTTTTCTTTAATGTAATCCAGTCATTCCTTTTTCTAAATATGCATGACATTATCATAATAATTTTTATATATTTTTGGATATAAACTATTGTCACACTGAATAACATTTTAGTGTGTGTCTTCTGTAAATCAATTAAAATGTATAATAGTTTTTGTTAATGTACACTCACCGGCCACATTATAAAGTCCAACTGTTGGGTTACCTGTCCAACTGCTCGTTAATGCAAATTTTTTATCAGCCAATTACGTGGCAGCATCTCAATGCATTTAAGCATGTGAACATGGTCAAGACAATCTGCTGCAGTTCAAACCGAGCATCAGAATAGGGAAGAAAGGTGATTTAGGTGACTTTGAATGTGGCATGATTGTTGGTGCCAGACGGGCTGGTCTGAGTATTTCAGAAACTGCTGATCTACTGGGATTTTCACGCATCTCTAGGGTTTACAGAGAATGGTCAGAAAAAAAAGAAAATATTCAGTGAGCGGCAGTTCTGTGAGCACAAATGCCTTGTTGATGCCAGATGTTAGAGGAGAATGGCCAGACTGGTTGGAGCTGATAGAAAGGAAACAGTAACTCAAATAGCCTTGTGACAACCGAGGTAAGCAGAAGAGCAGCTCTAAACGCACAACACATCGAAGCTTGAGGCGAATGGGCTACAGCAGCAGAAGACCACACCGGGTGCCACTCCTGTCCACTAAAAACAGGAAACTGAGGCTACAATTTGCACAGACTCACTAAAATTCAACAATGGAAGACTGGAAAAATGTTGCCTGATCTGATGAGTCTCGATTTCTGCTGCGTCATTCGGATGGTAGGGTCAGAATTTGGTGTCAATAACATGAAAGCATGGATGCATCCTGCCTTGTATCAATGGTTTAGGCCGGTGGTGTAATAGTGTGGGGGATATTTTCTTGGCACACTTTGGGTCCATTAGTACCAATTGAACATCATGTCAATGCCACAGCCTACCTGAGTATTGTTGCTGACTGTGTCCATCCGTTTACGACCACAGTGTACCCATCTTCTGATGGCTCTTTCCAGCAGAATAATGTGCCATGTCATAAAGTGCAAATCATCTCAGATTGTCTTCTTAAACATAACAATGAGTTCACTGTACTCAAATGGCCTCCACAGTCACCAGATCTCAATCCAATAGAGCACATTTGGGATGTGGTGGAATCGGAGATTCACATCATGGATGTGCAGCCAACAAATCTGCAGCAACTGTGATGCAATCATGTCAATATGGACCAAAACCTCTGAGGAAAATTTCCAGTACCTTGTTGAATCTATGCCACGAAGGATTAAGGCAGTTCTAAAGGCAAAAAGGGTTCAACCCAGTACTAGTAAGATGTACCTAATAAAGTGGCCTGTGGGTGTATGAACATTAATTTAGTCAATGTGCAACATCATTATTTTTTGCTTAGAATAAAATACAGGACACATTCTAATGTATTAAAAAGTTAATGACGTATGTTCTCTTTTCATACATGTAGCTTTTATACATTTACATCTTTATGTAAATGTAGCATTTATTAACACAGTCTTTCTCCATAAACCCAGAAGAACTGGACTTACTTTTATCCCAAGCATAGAGAGCTAGTAACGTGATGTATTGTGCTGCTTTGTGTAATAGTATAATGATTAATTATGACAGCATTTAAGGACCTCTCGACACCATTTATAATGCTGCTATAATGAACCTGGATGATCAGGCTGTCTGAAACTAATATTAGATCAGACGATAAACACGTCTTGTTTAGAGATGCAGATTATCTCATCCTGGCGCAAGAAATGCAAGTACGTCTGGATCAAATACTTGCCCGTGATATCCAAAAACCGATCTACTCCACTATAGCACAAGCTACTACATTTATTAACACTCTGAGTGACTACCATTGTGTTAACTGTTCCGCTTTGATTCGGGGCATTTATGTTTTCATCAGGCCTCATTAATGATTAAATGTAGGGCTTCAGATTTGGATTTCCATTCCCACAATAGGAAACTTGAGGAGCCTGGCGTAAAGCTGAGCTCTCGGTGTCATACAGGAAGTGCCTGGTCAAGTGTGGCCGAAAGCTTTCAACGATCCAACAGTGAGATACCCATGGATTAATTAGCAGAGTTTAATTAGCGCAGATGCACAGGTTTTCGGAGTGTATCATTACCGTGATGAAAGGCAGCCTATATTTTTGCGAATGCTTTGCAACTTTAATTATAAAATCTTTGATCTCCCGGAATGAAAAATTGCTGTTAATTTACTCACCCTCAGGCTGTCAGAGATGTAGGTGCTGTTTTTTTTTTTTAGCAGAACATTAAAGAAGATTTTTTGCAGAAATCGTAGTCCTTGGTGATTCGTACAAGGCAAATCAACAGCTACTGGCACATACTGTCATTCATATATTTTCTTTTCGACTTAGTCTCTTTTTTAATCAGGGGTCGCCACAGTGGAATGAACTTATTCAGCATATGTTTTACACAGCGGATGCCCTTCCAGTTGCAACCCATCACTAAGAAACATCCATACACACTCATTCACACACAAACTATGGACAATTTAGCTTACCCAATTCACCTAAATGTATTTGGACTTGTGGGGGAAACCGAAGCACCCAAAGGAAAACCATGCAAAAACAGGGAGAACATGCAAACTCCACACAGAAGTGCCAACTGACCCAGCAACCTTCTTGCTGTGAGGCGATCGTGCTACCCACTGCGCCACCGTAACGCCGGCACATACTGTCTGCGGGTCAAAAAATATACAGGGAACACAAAATTAATACACATGGGTCCTGATGATGCAATGAAGTCTTATGAAGTGTGTGCATGAAATTTATGTAAATAAATAGACTCTTTTTATTTTTCTGGATTTCTCAGCATTGGAAGTCGTCATAGTTGAATTAATTAGAGAGCACTGTATGGTAGAGTTGGGGAAATAAATTTAATTGGAAATGAACTTAAACTAGAACCAAAAGTTCGTTGACAAGCTTTGATGTTGGCTTGAAAAAGCCCATAGATATTTATGTTAGATGTCGCCTACCAACAAAGTAGGCAACATCTAATAGAATACCAAGGACTAAGGTGTTGTTGTCTATTGAAAGGAATATGTCAATAAAGCCGCCATTTTAATACAGGGTAGCGCTCTTTTGAAATGAATGTGGGACCAAGGTGCAGTGGAGGACTGGCCATCCAGAGCTAGAAATATATACACATATATCTATGATCAGTTTTCCAGATGGTTAGTATGCAAATATTTTTTAAATTACAAAAATTATAATTTTATACACCATGCATATGTGTTTTGATAAAAATAAAAAAATGTAAAACTTTCGAGGATTTAAGAAGCTGATGACCATGAGAAAGACAGTTAACATAATTGTATAAAATATAACCTAATGAAAGCTACATGTATGAAAAGAGAACATACATCATGAACTTTTTAATACATTCGAATGTAACCTGTATTTTAATCTGAGCAAAAAATTATGTCTTTACCGAAAAGGGTCCATTACCAGCAATTTTTTTTTATTTTGAGTGAACTTTGCCTTTAAATGGATCATTTATTCACCCTTTTAAACCTTTATAAGTTCCTTTCTTCTGTTGAACACAAAAGAAAATATTTTGAAGAATGCTTGTTCCCCTTCAGGGGTGCGTTTCCGAAAACCATCGTTAGCCAACTAAGGTCACAAGTTCCATTGATTTGGTGTTTGCCAAATCCATCATTCCAACGAACATTTGCAAACTGTGTTGCAAACTTGTACGCTTGCAACTACACCTCTAGAGCTGTAGTTAGAAGCAAACTTCCTGGCTGTGTTCTATTTCCAGTTATCCTCCCTATACCCTATTCGTTTAGAATATTCCAACATTTAAACTCAGAATGATTTAAAAATACATTAAAGTCATCTCTCATAGGTGCAATTTCTCTTCAAAGCATTTTTACAGTTTAGTTTAGTTAGATCTTCATGTTGACGATTGCGCTCCCGTAATAGTGCACTTTGAAAACATTTATGCCATTTTAAACGCAGCCGTGGCTAAAAAGCTATAGGTGACCTATTATTTAAATGCGGAATTTACGTTATGTCTCCAAAGCTTGTGAGAACAAAAATATATAGCATATGTTAATGCTTTTAATTTGTAGTAGGTTATTTATAAAGTATCTGTACTGTATATGACATGGGCATGTTGGTAAGAACATTTCTGCAGTTGTTTGAACGTGTCAAATAGTAAAAGCAGACCTTTAAAAAAATAAATAAACAATATCCTACTTAATAATAATAATAATCATCATCATTATTATCATATTATCATATTATTATTATTATTAAAGTAGGATTTTTTTTCATTTCCTAATAAACTATAAATTACATTTAATTTCTTAATAATAGCTTCATTCTTTATTTATTTATTTTGATTTATATATGAGATTAGAATATGTGTTAGCTTTTTGTAAGTGATTTTATGTTTTAGAAAATACTATGTAATGTTCTCAATGATATTTGCAAAGTAAACATAGGTCCTATATGTGCCATTTACATATATTTCAATTAATATGGAAAACGAGTGCATGTTTTAACCAAAACTAATATTACTTTTTTTATGCGTGTGATTGTAAATCAATATAATTTGCAGAAAAAAGTCATGGGGATTTTCTCTAAAGTAGTTGTTACTCCACCCCGTTTAGAGCCATTATGGATGTTTTACGTTATAACTAACGTAGTTCAAACAATGGATCTGCGACAAAGCAGCTACGGTTTTGGGAAACACTCATCACTACATCGTTCTTTTCCCAAACAATGCATTGTATTATGATAGTTCAGTCGCGAGTTACTTCGTTGTTTGGGAAACGCTCCTCAGGTCGGGAACTCCAATAAGTGTCTACTCACACAGTATTTCGATTCCTTCCTTACGTCCGTAACCAGGACATTGCTGGCACCAATTGACTTCCATAATAGGAAAACAAAATTACTTTGTAA
The DNA here is from genome assembly GCA_903798205.1 of Danio tinwini. Classification (NCBI taxonomy): domain Eukaryota; kingdom Metazoa; phylum Chordata; class Actinopteri; order Cypriniformes; family Danionidae; genus Danio; species Danio tinwini. The sequence goes on along the minus strand of CAIGQZ010034990.1, from coordinate 18,000,696 downwards.
GTCAATGGGTGCCAGCTTCCAGCATTCTTCAAAATGTCTCAAATAGGTTTTGAACAAGTGAAGGGTGAGTAAATCAAGTCAAGTCGTGCTTTATTGTCAATCCGCTACATGTGTGGACATACAGAGGAACGAAATGTCGTGTCTTGCAGACAACAGTGCTACATAAATTAATTATAAATACAAACACAACACTGGACATAAGAGCTGATTTTATTTTTAAAAAAACTATGCATAACTAACATATACAATCAGATACTTAACTATACACATAAGACTATACAAGTACTTTTATATGAGGCTGAACAATGTTGTGCAGGATATTGCAATAGTATCTGGATGCAGCCTTTATGATGCAAGCTGAGATTGCATTTCTCAGCGATGCAATGTCAGACACAATGCACTCAATGGAGCTAGTGACGTCACTTTGAGGGGTAGGGTTAGGTGTGGGGTTAGGTGAGCCCATTAAAAAGCATTGGATGCAGCTTAGATTGCTCTGCACCGAGTCTGCAGCCAGACCCCTCTCGGATATTGTGGAAGAAAGGGTGAATCTTGTGCGAAAGAGGTATTTAAGGTTGAAGCAAGCAGTGCAACATGATTGTGGTACATTTATAGTAAACATTGTTTTCCTTATTGAGTCCTTGTAAGATGGAGTTTAAATAAGGTGTCACGTGCATAAGAGGGAAGAGTGTTTCTACAGTGTTTCTACAGGTGGTTTGTCAAGCCCATTCACCTGTATGCAGAACAATTTGAAATGCACAATGTTTCCAAGAGACATGGAGTAATTAAGAAAGTGTCTATAGTGCAAATGTGCAACCTGGTGCAAGAGTCAGAGAGATGAGAGGGTGTCTTTTCTACGGGTGGTTTGTTAAGCCCACTCACCTGTGTGGTGGATGAGATTTTTCTAAATTGACTGGAGTTAAGTGCTCTAACAGCCTGTGGGAAGAAGCTGTTAAGTAGTCGAGCCGAGCAGGCTCTAATACTTCGGAATGATTTGAATAAGTTTAAATGATTTTAATTTCATTTTAGGTGAACTGTCCCTTTAAGACAGTTAAGAGATGATAAACATTAGAGAGAGTTGCACATTTATTTAAACATAAACACATCTTCATTTTTTGTTTTGAATGCCACTGTTTCTGCAGTGTACTGTACAGCAGCTTGTTGTTTGCCAATTATTATCATGCCCAGCCTCAAACAAGCAATTCACTGCATTTCATGGAGACTTGAGTCTCTGTCCAGGAATCCTTGTGGTCTTTTATAAGCACAAAATAAGACTTTGTATAGCTTATAAATGATTTTATGCTTCTATTGGCTGCATGTGCTCGCACTTTGGCTGTTTTTTAACTCTCAAATGATTTGAGAAAAGGGTGGATGTCCATTTTTAGCTGAAGATTAAAAGCACCTGTGAGGGTAGAGTAAGAAAAATAGATCATTTAGGCAGCTGGTAATAGGGATTTAAGACGGTTCCAATAAAAGATTGGTTTTGGACCAATCTAGCATTTTATATGAAGCTTTATAGTAGGGCTTCTCCTGTCTTTAGACACCAGGAAACAAATTTAGGAGCAGAAAGATAATGAGGACTGAAATATTAAAGAGTGTATTAATGGGAGACTTTTTTGCATGAGGAGATATAATAAAGAAACCCTCATAATTCCATAATGTCTTCCCATCTTAAATTAATATCAAAGCAATCTCCTAACGCTCTCATCAAGAATGTTCACTAATGGAAAATGGGCTGTATAAAAAAAGACATATTAGCTTAAAACGAGAAGTAGGTTGTAGGAGGAAGGTTGTATATTAAATGATTCCAGTGTCGGTTTTCTTGCAGCCTGTCATGTGTGGAGACATTTTACAGCTTGTCAACTGTATCTGCATATTGTTCTGTTTCCTGTGATCTGAGTTTGTTTGCTTTCGGAAAATGATGGCACTTAGAAATATTCGTATGCTATTTTGAGAGAACCAAAGATGAATGCATGGCTTTCATCAAGTTTCCCTTCAACTTCTCCTTGTGTTCCTTTTAAAAGACAGCTTTGATTTGTATGTCAATGAGAGGCCTTCAAAAAAAAAGTCAAGAAAGAAAATTTGATTTCTTCTAGTTATTTCACTAAACAATATGGACCTAACCACATTTTAGTCTGCTTCTGCTCTTTTCATTTAAGGCTTCAGATATAAGGTTTTATTAATAAAACAAATCTTGTTGCCAATAGACATTTCATGATCCTTTCATAGTCTTAACTTTAAAATTGGTTAAGGGGATCATATAAAGCCATTTTCAACATAAATTCCACTTCCAGTGAACTGCCTTTTCTTTTTTTTTCTTTTTTTTTGGGTGGGGGGTGGTTCTCTTGGATCTTGTGAAATATCCATGTTTTGTAACACTTTTTTGTGCTGCCATTCTTCAATTGCAAACATTACTAATAACTCTGTCAGGATTCTGCCACTCCAATCTGTTCATTCTTGTTTTGGAGGAAGAGTCCAGACACTAGTCATGTCATGTGTTATATGCTGAGCTCAGCTCGAGTTTTCTCGGGTCGAGTACTCATCTTTCTCGTCATTGTATGAGCGCCGTCCTGGTTGTGTTCAGATCATGCGCGGTCCTGCTTGATGCGGGCGCGAGAGGTCCGGACGTGGTCTTGATGCGCGCTCTTGTCCTGGTGTCTGTGTTTGTTTTGTTTGCGGCGTGATGTTCATTCTCAGCGTCTCAGTCTAGTTGGTTACAGTTTTGCATGGCGCTGGGAAGGAACATTTACGTCGCATTTACGGTAGGTATCTTTAATTATCTTGCATTCTGTTGTGTTTGTGTTGTGCAGCACGTGATTTCATGTTACCTTGTAACCACGTGCTTTAGTCCCTTGTTTCATGTGAGCACATGGTCGTGGTCAATGAGCTCTCTCATTGGCTGCGTGTTCTAGTCCTGTTTGTATGTGAGCACATGACTTGTGTTGTGTTTTTGTACCATGTGTTCTTTTGTCTAGGGTCTTTTCCCACCCACATTGTTATCCTGTTTGTAATTATTATTTTCACCTGTCCGCCTGTCTGTTCGTTGGTTTGTCTTCCCTGTTTATTCTCCTAGTGTGCTCTGTCCTGTGCTGGTCCGTTGTTGTTGATTCTGTGTGTCTAGTCAAGTCAGACCAAACCGAGTCAAGTCATTTTGTTGCTGTGTTTTTCCCTCACGGGGTTGTTTTAGTTGTTTCTTTTATAAAAAAATTAATTCCTTGGTTATTTGCATTTAGGTCCTCGCCTCATCCTTCCCAACCACAAATCCTGACAAATTCACTACTACTCAGTTCACACTCACAGATATTTGACTGAATAGAATATGTGGATTTGGCGTGCTGTCCAGGGAGAGGGCTCTGAGCTCCGAAAGACACCCTAACTCGTGTTATTTCCCTTATCAGGTTAGAGAGAGAGAGAGATAGGGGTCCGAGCACAGTGTCTAGTCCAGCTTCAGAATGCTTCCTCCTCAGATTTAAGTAGGTATTGGGTTTAATAGTGTGGAGTTGGGGTGGTGGAGGGATGCTGGAGTCAAGAGAAAACACGTATGACGTAGGGTTTCTTGACTATTTATAGGGGTTTGGTCTTATAAATGATTTTATGCTTCTATTGGCTTCATGTGCTCGCACTATGGCTGTTTTTTAACTCTCAAATGATGTGAGAAAAGGGTGAATGTCCATTTTTAGCTGAAGATTAAAAGCATCGGTGAGGGTAGAGTAAGAAAAATAGATCATTTAGGCAGCTGGTAATAGGGATTCTAGACAGTTCCAATAAAAGATTGTTTTTTGGCCAATTTTGCGTTTGACTATTCATAGGGGGTTGGGGTAACACTTTATTTTGATGGTCCATTTGAGTATTAGTAGACTGTCTGCTTAATATCTGTTGATAATGCTCCTTCAACAGACATTTAACTGACTATAAGAAACTTTGCAAATACATGTCAACTTACACCAACCCTGACCCCAACCTAACAGTCTACTTATAATCTAATGAGAATTAGTTGGCATGTAGATGAAATTTAACTTAAATTCAACAAACAGACAATCAAAATAAAGTGTGACCGGGTTTGGTCTTAAGCTGATTGGATAATAGAATGATTGTAATAATGAATTAGCCTTGTTTAAACTGATCGGGCTTCTCCCGAAAATTTTCTCCTCGAAAATTTGTTTAAAAAAAACATCACTAAGACAAAGACACACAACTGAAAAATGAAAATGATGAAATAAACAATGTACAGGGTGGGCTATATTTATGGATACACCTTAATAAACTACATAGACAAATGCTTTAGATGACCCCAAAGACAAAAGTGGTCTAAGGTGGTCAGATCGGGAGACCTTGGGGGCCATTCAACTGGCTCACGACGACCAAAGCACTTTTCAGGAAACTGTATTCAGGAAACTATTCGCATTTTATTAAGTTGTATCCATATAAATGGCCAACCCTGTACAACACTTCAAACATATATTACCCAGTGGCAGATAATTTTGACTGAAAACAAGACAATAAGTTTAATTTGTCTAGAACAGGGGTGCTCAACCCTGTTCCTGGCGATCGACCTTCCAGCTGATTTCAGCTCCGACCCTGATCAAACACACCTGAACCAATTATTTAGAATGTGAGGAGCACTTGCTAATTACAGGCAGGTGTGTTTGATAAGGGCTGCAACAGAAAACTGCAGGAAGGTCGATCGCCAGGAATAAGGTTGAGCACCTAGAAAATGGCTCTAGATTTAAGAATTGTTTTGTAGTTTATTAAATAGTTGAAGGTCACAAAAGTAGCTAATACATTTGCCCAACAGACCCTTTTCACATTTCAAATCAAATCAAATCACTTTTATTGTCACATCAGCAGCAGCACGTGTGCTATGATGAGTAAAAAGCTTAGAAAAGCTTAGCTTTCCGGATTTCTCAGCACTGAAGTCGTCATAGTTTGGAAAAATAGAGCGCAGTGAATGGAAGAATACAACAATTTATTTTTTACAGTCTTATTTGCTCAAATAATAAAAGAAAAACTCCACAATGGTGTTATCAAGACTTTCAAAAAAAAGGGAAAATTGTGCGAGACTGATAACGACAGACAAAAGAGAAAAACGTCTAATTTACTGTCCTGACCATAGATGCTGCATTAGAAATTCCTTGCACAATCAGTAATTAATTTTTTGTAATTGCAAGCAAGGATGATAGAATACATACAAAAATACATATAAATATCCATAAGTAAAAGAAATCAAAATATTAAAACTTTCAAGGATTTAAGATGCTGATGACCATTAAATGCGTCATAACAGGCTTGTGAAAAGCATCCATACACTGATATGCATGTTTGTTTGTTTTTTTTTAAATGAACTGTTTGTTTACTCAAGATATAACTGACTACATTCATATGAATACCTACCAACATTTTGATGCCTTTTGTATGTATTTGTCCATCCAAAAAGCTCCTAAAGACCTGAGAGAGTAAGTTAGTACCCACACTTCTTGAGTCATGTAAAAATGCTTGGACCCACACAATTCCTTCATGTTGTCCCAAAACAAATCAAAGCTAATTTAATAGTTTTACAAATTGACGTGGAATGAACATAAAACACCGGCACAGTGTTTAGCACTGTCGCCTCACAGCAAGAAGGTTGTTAGTTCGAGTCCCGGCTGGGTCAGTTGGCATTTCTGTGTGAAGTTTGCATGTTCTCCTCGTGTTCGCGTGGGTTTTTTCCGTGTGTTCCGGTTTCCCCCACAGTCCAAAGACATGTGGTATAGGTGAATTGATTAAATGAAATTGGCTGTAGTATATGCTGATAAGACAAAACACATGCTGGATAAGTTTCACTGTGGCGACCCCTATAATTAAAGGGACTAAGCTGAAGGAAAATGAAATGAACATAAAACAATTAGGTTGTCCCCCCAAAAATGAAGAATTGTGTTGTTTCAACTCATTTCAATGATGCATGAGTACTAAATTAAGTATTTTATAGTGTGCAAATGGTTTCAAATGACTTGCATCTGTTGTGATGTTGCAGAGAGTGGTTAATTTGAACATTTAACTCATGGATGTGATCAACAGTGATTTGTTATCTGTATTTAACTTAACTTTAGTATATGCCAATTCAATTGTAAACCAACAAAAATAGCATGTGCTCTGATTTACAGTGTTTTAACCAGTACATTATGATGCTCTATCTCAGGTTATTCAGGCGGTGTTTTTCGGAGTGTGTGTCCTGACTGACCTATCGAGCCTTTTGACAAAAGGCAGCGCCAGTATGGAGCAAGAGAGACAGCTGAGAAAGCTGATTGGCTTACGCGATTGGATGATGGCTGTTCTGGCCTTTCCCGTTGGCGTGGTATGTATAAATCAGATTTGTCATTTTGCATACATAAACTAATTGGCCGAGATCAGTCAAAATACACTTTATTTGTGTTACTTGGACTCACATACAGAGATTGCGAGCAGGCCTCTCGGCTCAATGACGGTATGTTGATGTTCAGTTAACATCAATGCTTAGAATCAACACTGGAAATTGGATCGAAATTTAATATAAACACCAATAAGGCAAAGTGAAACGATGCAAAAACTAAAGATTTGAGAAGTTCTTTTACTTTACATAAGCGTTGTATGCAAACATGAGACATTTTTTGTGCACAGAAACTCAACAAAAGCATAGGGCTGGCAGTGACTTATTGTGCGGTTAGTTTAAAGTGTGTGAACCTACTGTAAACTCTATGAGCCATCAAGTTCCATTGTTAATCTGTGGGAAAGAAAAAAAAAACAGTACAGCAACGCTACATGAATGCAATACTTTGTCTGAAGCTGCCCTTCCCCTCCCACGGATGTCATTGGCATTACGATGTCTGAAACCACAGAAAAAAAACAGAGGCAACTATTCAAAACTTGTTTCGAGCAATCATTCAGGGTATCTAAGAAAAAAGGAGGGTTGTGGGTTGAGCACATTTGTAGAGGGTGCCAAGCATAAAATACTGCTTGCTAATGCATGTCCGATGGTTGATATTTTGCAACTTAGCTATTTTCAATGACATCTTATTTCATGCACAGCTGTTCAAAAGTTTGGAGTCGGTGAGGTTGTTGAAAGAAGTCTCTTATATACTCATTAAGGCTGTACTTATTTTTTTACAAATGTAGTAAAGTACTCACTCACTCATTTTCATTCATTTCAGAAGTTTACACTTAGATAATGCTTGACTATAGTAGCACGTTTGGTATGCTGTCCCTGGAGATAACCCTGAGCTGTGGGATAGATGAGCCCAAGGCTCCCGCCTAGTCAATGAGCATTAGGAGGGCTATGAGATTAGGTAGTTCTCGAGAGCCCCCCGATTTTTTTGTATTTATTTTTTTATTTTTTTATTAGTTTTTTATTTTTATTTACCTTTATCTTGAAAACCAGTTACATAGGAATCAATTCAGAATTTATGCATTAAGTGCTTGTGACTGTTACTACGATTCACTTGTGTCACATGTTTTAGACTGTGGGAGGAAACCAGAGTTCCCGGGGAAAACCCACGCAAACATAGGAAGAACTCATAAGTCTCGGTTAGCACTTGAACCAGTGGCCTTCTTGCTGTGAGGCAGCAGTGCTAGTCGCTGAGCCGCCATGTCACCCAATCCTATTGAGGAGGAGGGAGTAGGGAAGGATGGGGGGGAGGGGGGGTTCCAAAAACGAAGATGGTAAAGGAAGTTTAGGCTGAATAGTTATATTAAATTTGGGCTAATCCGATTGGCTAGCTACCGATTAGCGATAAGGACCAGCTGCAGTCAATCATATCACACGTTCCTCTCAAAATTAGTTTGTGAAACTTCACTCATTCATTCATTCTCCTAAAGCTTAAGTAAGATTTATACTTCTGCATCGAGTGATCGGCATGACCTACTGCGCCTGCCTTGTGCGTAGCAGTGCATTTATACTTCTGCGTGCTGCTTGTGTTACTCTGCAATAACACTTCAGAAACGCTAGCTGGCAGTAGGTTTTTATGTTCCTCTGTGTCGAGTTTCTTTGCTGGTGTTTAGTTTTTACTAAACACTACATTAATGGCGGGAACTAGGGGACGTGCAACAACTTTAATCATAAAGTAAACACAAAACAACAGTTTCTATCTAGAGCTACTTCACTGTTGTAAACACTCGCTCCAATGAGTTCCCACGTCTTTCGGGCAGCTGACCAATCACAGAGCTTGCGCTACAACATTTTTGTAGAGGTGCGAGTCAGCCATGGTGAGGGCTATGTGACCGCACGCAGACTATGCCGAAGCATATGCGTGCACTTAACGCAGACGTATAAAGCAGCCTTCAGTCCCTAATTATACAGGGGTCGGCACAGCGGAATGACCCATCAACTTTCTGCTATTGTTTTACCAGCCTGATCTTATGAGGAAATGTTGCTATTTTACGTTTTGTCAGTTTAGTGGCTAATTCGTACAAATTCGTTTGAGTTCAGTTGTACAAAAATGTATGATTTTAAAAAGGAGGCATGACACCGAACCCTGCCTCTAAACCCAACCGTCATTGGGGGATGAGCAAATCATACTAAACTGTACGAATGAGATCTTACAAATGCATACAAATTATCCACTAAATGAAAAAGTTATAAATTGCCCTTAGATTATGTTGGTTTAATGCAGCTGATGCACTTTTAGCCGCGACCCAATAATGAGAAACTCGCTTATTCTCTGCTTTATCAGGTGTCGCCACAGTGAAATGAACCTTCTGTAGAAAAACTACAAAAATTTGAATATATTTAAAAACATCTTTTATTTATTATGATGGCAATGTTGAATTTTCAGCATTATTACTTTAGCCTTTGGTGTTACATGATTCTAAAATGTTTTTTTTTCTGTAGTTAAAAATGTTATTTAGCAGCACAACTTTTTTTGGCATTAATGATCATATAATTTTTTGTTGTTGTCAAAAACAGTTGAATGATACAATAATAAAATAATCAGAATCAGTTTTGTAACAAAAATATTTAATGTCAATTTTAATCAATTTAATGTGTTCTTCACTCAAAAAATTATGTTTGTTGTTTGTTCAAGCTACTTATATAAATATATATATACTTATATAAAATGAGCTAAAACAACACAATTTTGAGTTTTTTTGGGAGGAATTGAATTGTTTAACCTTCAATCCAATTAAATTAATTAATAAATAAAACTAATAAGCTTACTTAATTCCTTCATCGACCAATTAATTAATTAATTAATTAAAAACTAATAAGCTAACTTAATTCCTCCAAATCGATTGTGTGGAATTCAGCATTTTTTCTGTCTTGTTAAATAAAAGTAATGCACCACCCAAAATTTAAAAGTAATCTTCCATCCCATAATTGACTCAAAAGGAAGTTTTTCCTTTGTAAAATTATACGTAAGAATTTTTACATATTTATTTTATTTATTTCTTCTTCTTATGATTATTATTATTTTTTATTATTATTAATATTAAACTAAACTAAACAAGACCTTTGCTTCTGATTTAAATAATAAAAAACAACTAAATATATGTTATGTGTGCACAAACAAGTTGCTGCTTGCAGTTAATTTAATGATTATTATTGTCACTAATAACAAGAGTTTCTGACTCTAAATATATCCTTTAAAAGTCTCTAAATAAAATAACCAAACTGAACAACAACAAACACAAGGCACACATTACATAACATTCTAAAGTTTACTATGTTGTCTTTCTAGGGCAAAGTAAACACTCAATGTCCTTTAGATCTTTATTTAGAGCAGCAAAGCACTGAATCTTCTGATTTCTTAAAAGGTACAACAGATAAACAGATGGAAAAGCATAAACCTGCAGGTCAAGTTCAACAGCATCTGTATTCTCACATACCACTATATCAGGCACATCCACACATGCTGCTTTACATAGAGGAACTACAGACACCAATATGCATTGTCTTAAATTTACAGCTTATTTGTTTTGCAAATGTCCAGTCATCTATCTGTCACCGTTGCAAAACCAGCTGGGCAATAAGACTCCATCCCGTAAAGTTGAGAAGGAAACACTGCGTTGTTTCTGTTTTGTGTGTCCGTGATGACCATCAGATAATTGCATGGAAAATATTTAAATTGCGCTCACCAATGTCTTGCTTTGTCTCCGGCCGGCTAAAGATCTTTTAATGTTGCATGGCACAATGTTAGTGGGGAGTGTAAGATGTCAAATGACAATGTCAAAGTGATTTAAACTTTAAGTGGAAGGAAAACTGACTCTGCTCATTTCACTTTAATGAAAAGAGACGCAGGCAATACACTTAAAGGGATAGTTCACCCAAAACTGAATATTCTGTCATCATTTACTCATTCTTTACTTGTCACAAAGCTGTTTGAGTTTTTTTTTTTTCTTTCTGGTGAAGACAAAACCCAGCAGACGCAATGAATATTAGGTTAGATTTTGGTCACCAGTGTCTAAGGACAATGTTATTTTGACGTCCAATAATGACGTGAAATGACGTTGATATTTTGTTGATTTTAGGTTGTGTTCGAAAGTGAACAAAATCCAATGCTGAGCCAACATCTTAAACCAATGTCACATTGACGTCAAATACTAACATTTATTCGCCCGGTATAGTAACCACAATCCAACATCTGATAGATGTCATATTGGTATCGTATTGGTATCATATCATTAGATGTTGATATTTTGTTGTTTTTAGGTTGCGTTGGAAAGTAACCAAAATGCAATGCTTGTCTGACGTTGGACATTGATCTTAGCCTGACGTTGGGTTTTGACAATAACCCAATTTTCATTTTCAATCGAAATGCAACACCCCACGACGTTGGGGTACAACATCAATCTGTCGTCATGTTGACATCCTGTGCCTGCTGGGAAGAAGCTATTTTGAAAAATGTTGAAAACCTGTAACTATTGACTTTAATAGTATGTTTTTATTTCACTATGGAAGTCAATGGTTCCAGGTTTTGAATCTTTTTCAAAATCTCTGCTTTTGTGTTTAAAAGAAAAGGGAAGTTCATAATGATTTGAAACCCCTTGAGAGTGAGTAATTTTTAATTTTGTGGTAAACTATCCCTTTAACATTGCTAGGGATCACTAATTAATAGCTTTTTCTTAAGAACAAAATAAATTAAATAAGTAAAGGTGTAAAAATATGAAACCAGTTCTGAACTGTGGAAAAACATTACTGGTAAAAAGGTTAAATTAAATTAAATTAAATTAAATTAAATTAAATTAAATTAAATTAAATTAAATTAAATTAAATTAAATTAAATTAAATTAA
>CAIGQZ010034990.1:17963609-17989450 GCA_903798205.1 Danio tinwini | reverse complement strand
AAATTAAATTAAATTAAATTAAATTAAATTAAATTAAATTAAATTAATTAAATTTTGTTTTGTTTTGTTTTGTTTTGTTTTATTTTATTTTATTTTATTTTATTTTATTTTATTATTATTTTATTGCAATTTAGCAAGTTTTTGAAACCATTATCTACATTTTTTTTTAAATCTAAAGTTTGGAGTTGGAAATAATTTGATTTTAAAAATGTTTTTAACAATTATTTTATTTATCAAAAATAAAAGTAATATATAAAGTAATCAGTTGTTTTAATATAATATACATAGTGATACTCTTGACCATTGCATCATTCGATGTGTATGTGCAGAACTTACAGTATGTCTCAGCTGGATTTAATGAGATGGCAGACAGTGAGGCTTCCTTGTTAGCTTGTAAAAAAAATTATCAGCCAGACAGCAATAATATACAAACACAAAATAGATGCTTGGCTTGGCCCTGGGCCTCGGTCTAAGAGCTGGGTATGAGGCTCAGCTTACAGCCGTCACAATGAGCATCATTACTGCTGACGGTAATGTTGGGAAACACTAGTTGAGTGATATGCATACTTTGTTAACTTTAGCCAGGTCATATTCTGGCACCTATTAGTGCTATATGTGTCATGCTGGTACCCAATTTCTGAAACACAATGGCACAAAAATCTGCACTCTCTGCTTAAAACTCTTATTCTACACTGAAAACAAATGCTATAGGATTAACTTTGAAACTATTTTAAAATGAGAAGTTAATTCTTTAAATGCCGAAACTGTATTTTCTTTTTAAACTTTATTTTTCATTTTAAATACATGGTGGATGGATGGATGGATGGATGGATGGATGGATGGATGGATGGATGGATGGATGGATGGATGGATGGATGGATGGATGGATGGATGGATGGATGGATGGATGAATGGATGGATGGACGGACGGACGGCAGACAGACAGACAGACAGACAGTCACAGTAGAGGATGGGTGGGACAAATGATTCAATACACAAACTATGGTAACATGCTAAACAATAAAGCACAAACCAAAAGACAGACAGACAGACAGACAGACAGACAGACAGACAGACAGACAGATAGATAGATAGATAGATAGATAGAGGCAGGCAGTTAGGTAGGTAGGTAGATGTGCATAAAAACAAAAATTTAATCGCATTAAATTAATAATTTTATTATTAAAATTATTTCTTTAAGCAAAGTCAACTCGTCCCAAAAAATTACCTCACGTGTTTTTTTTAAAAATGCTGGTTGATGAAACACATTAATTTGAAAGGAAATCAAGCAGCAATTTTCAAAATAACTTATTTTGTGTTCAACAGAAGAAAGAAACTCAAATAGGTTTTGAATAATTGAATGGTGAGAAAATGATGTCTGAAATTTCATTTTTAGATAAACTATCCCTTCAAAGCAAAATATTTACACCTTTTTTTTTAAATAAAGTTACTAATCACTTTTTACATTGATACATAGTCATATTGAAAAACTTATTGAGAATGTGGCCTATATCATTGTTATTTAAAGTCATTAATTGAAAGTTCCTTGCTTTTTTCTTTAGTATTTGGAACATATACTGCATGAAAACGAAATATCGCAATGTCAGTTGTTCAGTATACAGCAAATCACTTCAAAGAAATAAACCCAATGAGTCCAGTCTGACTGAACAATAAAGAAGGTTTGCAGTAGGTTATATGGTTTATCCAATGGCATTTAGTGGAAAGGCTGAATAAACCACCTGTCTGGCAGTAAACGTATTTAAAGGTCCCATGAAGTGCTTTGAAATATGCATTTTTATTCAATGTTTGACATAATTTCAACCGAAAGATGAAGAGAGAGTGGGACATAGTGTAGCCCCTTCCTTTTTTAAAAAACAACCAATAGCGTTTTGTTTTTATCACCACTCTGCCAGTGAGAGCGAATGAGCTCAAGTGCACCAAATGAAAAGCTAATGAGAAGCATCTTGAAGAGGGCGGGGCTTGTCAGATACTAGAGAACATTTGCTTGGTTATGGTTTGATGAGAAAATGTAGTTTGAGGTGAAGTGAAAAAAAATCGTTGCTCCATTTAGGCAGAAGTGACAAACTACAAGCTTTACATGTTTATATCAGTTTTATATCTTCTAAATGCAAATTTTGTTACTGTTTTGGAGCACACTAGCTTATAGATGTCTTAAAGACTAGAAATACTGATACTAATATCAAAAAACTAAATGTTTAACTTTTTATTTTATTTAACCTTTAACTCAAGATGAAGCCCAGCATATACTTCAAATAGACTTTAGCATGTTCCTTTCACAAGGCCAGTTCTCAGAGTGCTGCCATTTATTTGGGCATGACAACCATCATCCAGGCCCTCACTGGAAACAAGAGTCCTGCAAACACCCAAGCCAAACAGAAATCTGTCACACCCATAAATGAGGCCCATTAATGCAAATACGTTGGAGCAGTTCAGGATTACAGCAGGGGAAATGAAATTCCTCATCGGAGAGCCAAACACTTCAGACACTCCTTCACGAGGCCTGTGTGCGCCACACCAACATGCTTGTTTTTAATAGTGTGTGATGTGTGGTGTCCTCATCATCTTAAGACTGTCCTTTTGCACACAAGGCCTCTGTAGCTCCAAGTAAATTCTGGATAAAAGTGAGAAAAAAGAAGTAGTAGTCAGCTCCATGGGATTAATTATGGTGTGCTGCTGATATGAAAATACAAGCTCTGTGCATTGGTTTCGCTGTGCTCATGGCTGGTTCTAGTGCTTGTCATGGTTTTGTGCAGAGATTGTGTCCTGTAGATGAGGGAATCAAAGAGGATATTAGAAGAGTTCAACTCTTTCGGCATAATGAGATGTGCTGGCATGAAGCAGGAGTCAGGCTGTCTGCCGGAAGACCTGCTGGGAATCTGGGAGAGAGGAATGGGCTCAATTTAAAGGCTTTGCGGGGAGTGAGAGGTCTTAAAAAGTTATGAAGTTCCTCTGAAGATAAAATGTAGCCGCAATTACCCTTTATTAAAGGGAGAGTTCAGCCAAAACCGAAATCTCTGTCATCATTTACTCAACCTTCACTTGTTGCAAACCTGTTTGAGCTTTTTTTGTTCCATTGAACACAAAAGAAGACATTTTGAAAAATGATGATTGCTGGAACCCCATTGCTGCGGCACAATTAGCATACTAGAATTATTCATTCATTCATTTTCTTTTGACTTATCCCCTTTATTAATCAAGGAATGAACTGCCAACTTATGCATGTTTTACACCGCTTCCGTGATTACCTAAACCTCCATGAACAAAAACCGAAATCCCATCTTCTCTCCCCCGCCTCACCACAAGACAATTCCAAACTGAGTGTGCCTCAAACAGTTGAGTGGGCTTGACAAACCATCTGACAAACTTCTTTCATCTCTCTGACACTTTAACCAACACTTGCACCAGTTTTGCACATTTGTACTGGACACATTCTTACACATGATCAGCCCACAAAATAAAAACACTGTTGAGTGATCATCGTGACCCACGGTGCCTGCCTTGCGCATATTCAATTCAATTCATCTTTATTTGTATATCGCTTATACAGTGTAGATTGTGTCAAAGCAGCTTCACATGGAAGTTTATAGTGAATTGAAACGGTGTCAGTTCAGTTTTCAGAGATAAGTTCAGTTCAGTTTAGCTCAGGTCAGTGTGGGTTAATATTCAGTACTGAGAGTCCAAACACTGAAGAGCAATTTCATCGATGCGCAGATCCCAAACCATGCAAGCCAGTGGCGACAGCGGCGAGGAAAAAACTTCACCAATTGGCGAAAGTGAAGAATTTAAAAAAACCTCGAGAGAAACCAGGTCAGTTGGGCATGACCATTTCTCCTATGGCCAAACGTCTTGTGCAAAGCTGCAGTCTAGGCGCAGGAATGACCTCAGCGAAGACTCGTCTGTCCTTGGAGCATCACAGGAATCAGTTTCATGCTCTCCATCATGACCACCACAGCAGCAGCTCAGGATACGGCCTGGTCCAGAAACCTTGGGATCATCTCGTCGCTGGTCTTGCATCGCATCAGTGGTGCTTCATAGTCTGAGGGCCTCGAGATGAGTACCCCCAGGTGGAAATACAGAATAAGGAGAATAATTAGCGTAGCTGCTGTTCATAGTGTATAAAAACAAGAAGCAAAATCCTGTGTGGGGCACATCATGCGTCATACCGCTATGTATTGAGTGTATGCTTTGCTAAAAAGATAGGTCTTTAATCTAGTTTTGAAGAGTGAGAGTGTGTCTGAGACTCAGACATTATCAGGAAGGCTATTCCAGAGTTTAGGGGCCATAAATGAGAAGGCTCAACCTCCTTCACTCGATTTTGCTAATCTAGGTACTACAAGAAGTGCTGAGTTATAGCCATCCATTTGTACTTCTGCGCACTGTTTGTGTTGCTCTGCAATAACACTTCAGAAACGCTAGCTGGCAGTAGGTTTTTTTGTTCTTCTGTGTTGAGTTTCTTTGCGGGTGTTTTGTTTTTCTGAACGCTACCTTAATGTACAAGTTACTAAAACTCACTCATTTAGAGGCAGGAACCGGTGGATGAGCAACAACTTTAATCATAAAGGTAAACAAAAAACAAAAGTCTCCATCTGGAGCTCCTTCACGGGACTCAACACTCGCTCTATCGGGCTCGCTGCTCTCAGCACCACCCACACTCATCACAGCTACCAAGCCAACCAATCACAGAGCTTGCGCTACACGTCAATGCGATGTGTAGTTAGATTTTTTGGCTATGCGACCATGTGAAGGCTGCGCTGGACCATACGTGCGCACTTGACGCAGAAGTATAAATCAACCTTTACTCTAGCACCTAATCCTTTGAGCACTAACAGTTCCTTTGTATATTTAGCACTTCTGGTGTGTACTGCCTCTTTTTGTTGAATCGCTGAATGCCTCCTCAATTATAAGTCCTCAAATGCATCTGCGTCATGCATTTAAAATACTTTAACGGCAAGCTGTTGATAATTCCCTACATATTCAGTGGCCTGTCATCAATTACTCCTTAGATATAACACAAAGGATTTTGTAGTGCATAACATATCATTCATTCATTTTTCTCTGGCTGAGTCCCTTTATTCATCAGGTGTTGCCACAGTGTAATAAACCGCCAACTTATCCAGCATATGTTTTACACAGCGGATGCCCTTCCAGCTGCAACCTAGTACTGGGAAACATCCATACACACTCATTCACACATACACTACGGCCAATTTAGTTGATTCAATTCACCTATAGCGCATGTCTTTGGACTGTGGGGGAAATCACAGCACTCACGCGAACACGGAGAGAACATGCAAACTCCACACAGAAATGCCAACTGACCCAGTCGGAATTTGAACCAGCGACCTTCTTGCTGTGAGGAGACAGTGCTAACCATTGAGCCACCGCGTCGCCCAACATATATATTTTCATATTACATGATTATATAATTCAGTTGGCGTTTCTGTGTGGAGTTTGCATGTTCTCCCTGCGTTCGCGTGGGTTTCCTCCGGGTGCTCCGGTTTCCCCCACAGTCCAAAGACATGCGGTACAGGTGAATTGAGTAGGGTAAATTGTCCGTAGTGTATGTGTGTGAATGAGTGTGTGGATGTTTCCCAGAGATGAGTTGCGGCTGGAAGGGCATCCGCTGCGCAAAATCGTGCTGGATAAGTTGGCGGTTCATTCCGCTGTGGTGACCCCAGATTAATAAAGGGACTAAGCCGACAAGAAAATGAATGAATGATTTTATAATAAGAATTCAGTGGATATATTTATTTTGTTGTTGTTTTTGTTGTTGTTGTTTGTGTTGTTGTTGTGATCTGATGATTCATTATCAGTTTCTGTCTTTTTGTTTGCAGTTTGTGGTGACCATGTTCTGGACTCTTTACTTGTATGACAGAGATTTGATTTACCCAAGACTGCTGGACAACTTTATACCTCAGTGGCTAAACCATGGCATGGTGAGTGAGAATCAGATTTTTTCTTTCTTTCTTTTTTTCTATAAACTGCAAGACAGCAAAATATGTTGTCAGTTTAAAATCACTGACATTATAAATGTCATTCTAAATGAACAATGCTATTTTTAAAGCACACACACACACACACACACACACACAAACACACACACACACACACACACATACTTCACTCCCAGGCAGGAAGAAAAGAAAAGGCACATTTTGTTCTTTTCAACATCTTGGGCCACACTGACGTCAGATGTGAAAATGACAGTTGTTGCGCAATCGTTCATTTCAATCCGATGGAACAAAAGCTTCAAGGTGGTGTCAAATAGTGGCAGGTCTTGTTTTTTTTGTGGCAGGTGATTGTTCTGGTGTCTAATGTAACAGCATTATTATCTGCTGTGTAAATATGCTTACATAGAGACACTGACATGAATGCAACATGAATGTATCTTAAAATCACTGCAATTAGTCTAGAAGAGCCTCCACGAGAGATTTATAATAACCTAAACACTTCCTTATTGAATCCTTCTTTAATTTGCTGAAGTGGCCTAGACGAAAGAGGTTTTGAGACCTGGAGGCTTCTGATAGATTGATAGGAAATACAACTCAGAATGAGGCTATTACTGGAAACGTGGTTGAGTGTCTCAGTCGCCGCTAATCACGGGATGTATTCAGTTGACTCGGGTAAAGCCTGGGGCCAATGACAACACATGTTGCGGTTGCTAAGGAAACATGTCTCGGTTATTAATCAACATAAATGTAACCTTTGAGCCTAATCAGAATTTGTCTCTATCTTTAATGTGCAGTGGCATTGTGAAAGCACATGCAAGTGCATTTTCCGCAGGGTTTTTTTCACCTTTCAACATTTGTCATTATTATACATTAGACCGTATATGAATTTTTTAGGTTTGGCTCGTAGGTATGTGCTAAAAATGTACATTTCTTTTAGTGGACTGGTGAATTGGGAGCAAAATATGGATTGGGAGTTTATTCTGGTCATACACTCGCAGAAATAAAGGTACAAAATCTGTCAATGGGGTGGTACCTTTTCAAAAGGCACACTTTTGTACCATACAGGTGGACATTACTACCTTTAGGGCAGTGGTTCTCAAAGTGGGGGTCATAGGACAATGAGCGGGGATTGCTTGGTGATTTCCAAAAATCAAATTCACTTTATTAAACTATTAGAATAACCATATTTTATTCATAACCTACGAAGAAGAAAAAAGTAGTTAATAATTACATTATAAAAACAACAAGCCATCAGTCTTTCAATTTTTTGCGACCCCTGGGGTGATTATACGTTGTATTAAAGGATTATACGTTGCACCAGGTTAAACTTTCTGACACCTTTACACCACTCATGTACATTGAGTGAATGTACTAAACATGGAGGATGGTCTCAGAGTGGCATTAAAAATTAAATGTTGAATAGACTTGGGCCTATTGGTGTGTGTGTGCCGTTGCATGCAAGGTTTATATATTTATAACCACCTCAGAGGATATTGGAGGTTGTGAGGCACTGGACTTGTTATTTTGGGGGTCGTGGTAGTATCTTGTCTCTTGAAGGTACTATGAGGTACACATTTATGCATTTGTATTAATATGTACATTTAAGGAGCTGTTAGGAACTGAAATGTACCTTTTGACAAGGTACCGCCCCAGTGACAGATTTTGTGCCTTTATTTCTGAGAGTGTAGAAGGCAAGAGGAAACAATGGAAATATTAACAAAATGCAAATGTAAAGTCCACTGCTGGGTTTACAACAAATCACACCGCGACACCCACAGTTTATTCCTGGGATGTTTTTCAAGTTTACCACAGAAAATGGCATTATTTAAACTTGTGCAGAAGACATGATTGAGGTGAATTTCTCAAATTTGTTGCAAAGATTTACAGCGTTATTTCTGCTACTCTGTGGAAATTCACCTATATTTGCACTTTTTCATTATGTAATCTACTCATGCAAATACTCATTTTCACTTTTAGTGTAAACCCAGCATAAGATTACACTTTATTTCGATGGGCAATTTTAGTTTCAATATTCTGTTGACTATGGCCAAAGTCCCTTTAAGGCAAGTCATTTTACTCGGCGGCTATTTTTGAAATGCCTTTCAGGCAGTATGCCCGGGCATTCTGTTTGAATTGAAAAGCATTAAATTCTTCAAAACTGTTTGCCAAGCTTACGATTACATTACACATTTGGAATCACCAATAAAATTAAACAACTGTCTCATAAGTTTCCTTTCTAAACGTTCCAATCAAACAACATCTGCATATTAAGTAATCCACAACTTGGTCTTGATGGCGAATCTCCTCCAGAAATCTCGTTTACAAGTTTGTGGCTGATTGAGAAGTTGCTGTCATGTGATGTGCATTTGACAGGACAGACTGTACCTGATTACAAAACAAAAAAACTTTTGTTTTAAAGTGCACTTGGTTCATTTAAAAGCACATTTTTTAGGCTTTATGTGGCTATATTTCTTATGTCTTTAAAGCAAGTATTCGCTGAGATTCTAGTGCGTTTGTTGACTACCAAACTGTCGTAAAAGCACACGTCTGGTCCGAGCTTTTCCCTGGAGAAATGTCAGTCTATAGCAGTGGTTCTCAAACTGTTTTCACCAAGTACCACCTCAGACAGTATTGAAATACAGTAGCGTAGTAGCCCTAATTAATTGTATACACAATTTTTATACATTTTGAAATATAAGCTGCAAGTACATATGACATATTTGTATATCTTTGGAATCTAAACTTTAATGATTTGGAATGACATATTTACATTAGAAATTAGATCTGCTGCTCCTCATTTTCCGTCTGTGCACACGGAGACTAACTTTAATCATATTCTACCTTTAAGCTTCAAGCATGGCAAAGTTGCTTGAGTCTATGTTCTGTGTCTCGCTCCATTTGAATCACATCCAAATTAATTAGCTTAAATCTGAGGGCCTGTTTACACTAATACGTTTGTTTTAAAAATGGCGTTTTAAAATGAAAACAATCCACGTCCACATTGGCGTTTCACTCTCCGTCCACACTACACCACTGAAAACGCACATAACCAAAATATCAAAAGGCAAAGGCATAGTTTGCCCAAAAATGAAATTTACTCACTATTTACTCACAAGTGGTTCCAAACCTTTACCTTAGTTTTTTATTCTGCTGAATGCAAAAAAGGATATTTTAAAGAAAGATGCAAACCTGAAACCATTGACTTCCATAATCTATTCTTTCTAGAATATATCTTCTTTTCTCTTAAACACAAGAAAGAAAGTCAAACAGATTTGGAACAAGTGAAGGGTGACTAAATGAAGACAGAAACTAAATGTTCTTTTTAACAATGAAGACATTTGTTTCCAGGGCACTATATGATATCTACACAGCCATGTCACCCTGCCGGTTACTCATTGAAGCTAAGCAGGGCTGAGCCTGGTCAGTACCTGGATAGGAGACCACATGGGAAAAAGTGAAGGGGACACTATACTGTCAGTGGGTGCTGTCTTCCTGATGAGACATTAAATCGAGGTCCAGACTCTCTGTAATCATTAAAAATCAGATGGCACTTCTCATAAAGAGAAGGGGTGTAACCCCGGTGTCTTGGCCAAATTCCCTCCGTTGGCCTCTCAATCATCCTCATCCTGAATTGGCTCTATCACTGTCTTTCCACTTCCCCTATAGCTTGTGTGTGGTGAGCGCACTGGCGCCATTATCCTGTGGCTGCCGTCGCATCATCCAAGTGGATGCTGCACACTGCTGGTGGTGTGGAGAGACCCCCCCCCCATGATTGTGAAGTGCTTTGGGTGTATGGCCAAACACAGTAAATGCACTCTATAAATACATACATTACATTACACATTACATCTATTAAGGAAGCATCAAACTAAAGCGTTAGCAGACATTAAACATGCAGTCTACTAATACTGATAGTTACCATGTAAAGCCATATAGACAGAACAACAGAATATTTAAAGAGTATCATCTAAAATAAAATGGCATTGTTAGGATAGCAAGAAGGTTTAACGTGAGCTGATGCATCCATGAGCTGCTCAAAATACAAATGGTTCTAAAGTACAATTCAGAGTCGTCAATGAAGAGAACAGATTTTTTTTCGTGTGTGTCTCAAAAAATGGTTTTCTCCAGTCAGAGATGCAGCAGGTCTTGTGATGGAAGTACGGCCAGCTTCTGAGGTTCACCCTTCCAGCTGTGAACAATTTGTGCTGTGCAGAAATGTCCAGATGATCCCGCCTGTTACTACACTGTAAATATTTTGAAGCATTCCATGGTACCACAGTTGTTTGTTTACCCATGTGGCCGTGGCAACTGTCTGCTGTTCACTCTGGCTGAGAAACACTGACTGAGACTTTTTGCTGTTCAAAAATCAAGTACTGAGTCTAAGCTTGTGTTGATAAATGATAATGTGGCATGTTTTACCACAATGTTTTTAAAGGATGCTTCTTCAGACCTCACATAAATTCATTCATTATTTTTTATTTTTTTGGCTTAGTCCCTTTATTAATCTGGGGTCGCCACAGCGGAATTAACCACCAACTTATCCAGCATATGTTTTATACAGCGGATGCACTTCCAGCTACAACCCATCACTGGGAAACACCCATACACACTCATTCACACACATACACTACGGACAATTTAACTTACCCAATTCACCTATACCACATGTTTTTGGACTTTTGGGGGAAACCGGAGCACCCGGTGGAAACCCACGCAAACACGGGGAGAACATGCAAACTCCAAACAGAAATGCCTACTGACCCAGCCGGGGCTTGAACCAGCAACGTTCTTGCTGTGAGGCGATTGTGCTACCCACTGTGCTACTGTGCTGCCCTCACATAATTTCAATTCAGTTCAATTAAATTCAATTTGAATACTTAAAATTGAAGGATATATTTGAAAAACGTATTTTAAAACACATTCAAATTGCAAAAATTTGTATAAACAATATTAGTAGTAGTTTCAGCAATAATACAAATAAAAAATATATCTTTAAAAAAAAGGTGTATTTATTTGATAACTAAAATAAATATAACAATAAAGCAGTATAAAAAATAAATATGAACAATGGAAAAATTAAGGCCATCTACTGTAGCATAATAATAATAATAATAATAATAATAATACTTCATGAAAACTAAACAATTACTTTATTTAAATAATGTTTAATTATAAAAATAAAAGTATCAAAATATTTTTATAGTATTATTATTAATAATTATTTAAAAATATAATATATATATAATGCACTATAAAATATTATTTAATAAATAATATAAAATAATATAAAAATATAATATAATATTTTTTTATAATAAATCAATAAATAAATAATCAAATTTTTTATGGTCATTTTAGTTATTTTGTCAGAAAACAGAACCAAAACTAATTATTTCTACAATTATTAAGGATGCACAATATATCGGCGGCCATATCATTATCGGCCTATAAATGTTATTTTTTTAATGTTATCGTTCGATGTCAAAATTAGGCCGATATCTTTAAGCCGATAGATTACGTAATTGTACAGAACTGCCTGCCTCGCGCATGCTCAGGTTGAACTTGTTCAAACTTGTCCAGTGCACTATAACGGACCTTTCTTACATTGTTTATTCCTCCAAAGTTCGTCTTTGCTTTGTGCAGTATTGCTGTGAGTTAATAACTCAGTAAGTAGCCATATTCATTATCATTGTAGATATGTTTGATAGAGTGTCATTGTGTATTTTAGTTTAAATCATCTCAGGAAAAATATTACATGTGTAAACATGATAGCAGCGATGCACACGTGCTAAACAACTCGTTGGGTTGTTTGTAATCTAATATGATTATTTGTTCTTATCAACACGTTGCTTGCCATGTGCTGTTGATGTAAGATTGTATTAAATTTGATCGGCATATTTATAATGATTATAACGAGCGCACGTGATGGCTATCACCACGCACACACGCACTAGTGAGCTGTATATTATTTATATTATGCACTCTGTTATACATGAAGTCATCTGGGCTCAATGCTCAGATTTTGTATCAAAATCTGACTCTGAGGACAAATCTGAATCACTTTGCATGCACGTGCATCACACAGCACCTGCTGTTAGTTTCAAACTCAAAGTGGTTTATCATAAACCTTTCATGAATCATTTTTCCCGCAATTGACAGCAAGAACGAACATAGTAGTGTTGTCTGATTGACAAACAGCACCTACATATGTTCAAAAGAATCTAAAACGCCAAATGTATGCTTGTACGGTGGTTCTGAACTGTCAAAACACCTCTCAAAACAAATTTTCAGGCTTTACATATTTCTACATATGTACATTAATTTGCCATGTGAGGAAAAGTAAATAATTTCTTTTTGGCATGCTGCTTTATGTAAAATCATGAATATAGGTCTATATAATCACCTTGCAAGTTTAAAATGATTGCTTTTTTTGTTTGAGTAAACTATTCCGTTTGTAAGATCAGTTCAAGCTTTTATGAAGTTTTTAAAATAAAGTCAGTTGTTCACTGTATATAAATATAACATTTTGAAATATCGGCTGTAGTATATTGGCTATCGGCCCTCAAATCTTAAGAGTTATCGGTTATTGATATCGGCCAAAAAATCCATATCGGTGCATTCAGGGCTTTACATTAACACCCGCCAAAACTAGATTTCAGTTGTGGCGGGTTAGACAGCCACTCCCACTAGCCACTTTGGCTGGCTGAACTCATTTTTAAATTGCCAGTGCTGACTCATCATCACTACAGATTAGACTGTTAGTTTATGACCGTTTGTCTATAGGCGCACAAATGTGATCTTAGAATCGAGAATCTGCACAACTGACAAAAACAGCTTTTCGAGTGAGCAAAAGAAAGCAGGTAAATAACGAATGAGAGGATCACACGCACGGTGAGACAGGCTTTCCTCACTCACTGACAAAGGCTTTAGTGTCGCGCGCACAGATGATTTGATGCGCGCGAGTGCTTAAAAGCTCCTGTGCCGTTTCCTCACTCGAAGCAACTGTGCCTGAAAATGAAACTAGTGCGACGCTCATGCACCCACAGTTCTTCAAGGGCTCGAGATTCTTTGTAAGCAACAGCAGGTTGTTGTCGCTTTCACTTTAACCATTCTTTAAACAGATTATTAATTAGCCTAACATTAACCTTGTTCGCGCGGCATCATCCTTTCATTTTCGAGCACGGAATGTTTTTTACCCGATTTCTTTTGCTTGCTGTTATTTTTGTTAATATAGTTTAATAATCATAATTTACAATAATATTGCTTTAATATGTTGTTGTATGCATAGTTAACTGGTGATCTGGGATCCTGAGCCAGAACAGATCACTGTGCATAGTTTTAGATGCGTGAGAATATATATTTAATTGTCAGCCGTTTGTTGAATAAAAAGTGTGTATATACAGCAGTATTTTGCTTGTTTTGACACATTATTTAAAATCTGTGGCATGGAAATTTGTTGTGGCCAGAGAAAAAAAAAAGTAAATCCTTATTGTGTTGAGCCCTGAAAAGTCCTGTAAAAGAAAACGAATTGCAATGCGACACTTTTTTATGAAAGCATAACCCATTTGCTCATGCTCATTGGGTAAACTCATAAACAAAAAACAGTTAAATGAACGAGGAGGCAAGTGGACAAAACACAAAATCTAAATTAAGTAATTTTAGCATGCCAAAGTCAAATTTATGCATATAAAATATAATTTCCCAACAACAAAATTGTGGCTAGTGAAAATGGCGAGTGACTAGTAAGGGTGGAAAACTACTAGCCACAGTGGCTGGTGATCAAAGAAGTTAATGTCAAGCCCTGGGTGCATCCCTAACAATTATTATCAATGACTTGTATAGCGATCTATCTCCAGTTTATGCCATGTTCTGGCAGTGAAACCCCTACAGAAGGGCCTTTATAGATCCCACACAGATGCACTGAAAGAAAAAAAAAAAGAAATGGATGTTTTTCACCACTTCCTTAGAAATCAGGCAATAACAAACCCTAATAGCACTGGACAACAGCCTCTTTTAAGTCATTTCATTTGAATACACTAGACATATTTATAGTTCTGCATGCAGCTCCTAGCTATAAAAGTCCTTTCAA
The DNA here is from genome assembly GCA_903798205.1 of Danio tinwini. Classification (NCBI taxonomy): domain Eukaryota; kingdom Metazoa; phylum Chordata; class Actinopteri; order Cypriniformes; family Danionidae; genus Danio; species Danio tinwini. The sequence goes on along the minus strand of CAIGQZ010034990.1, from coordinate 17,975,389 downwards.
ACCTTCACAGACTCTTTCTATTAATGCAGACACATGCAAATATTTGTGAATACTAACTATGTCAAGACAATTGGAAAACTTTGTCTCTGTAAGTGCAGATGGAAGTGACATGAAAAGTAGAATAAGACAACAAACCTTATTTCCCCAAAGTGACAAGGGAAAGGACGTTTTCTCTGTTCTGAAGCTGTCAAGCCATTTCAGTGCCTATCAGGACTCATAATGTGGAAATGACAATCAAAATAGAGGCACTTCAATAGGACTTAAGGAGGCCGCTGGTAAACTTCAAAACATTGGAAATCATCAGGAGGCAGTTTACCTGGAGTATAAGAAGAGCCTTTCTCTTCTCTAACATTAATGCCATGTTCAGAAAAAATATGTAATTTTAAAACTATGAAAACTTATATGCTTTGGAATTTTTATGTGAAATTCTGACACTCTGCATGTTTATATCAAACAATATATTTTTTTAATAACTGCAAGATTATATTTAACTGCAAGTATATAAACTACGAGACTATATTATTATTATTATATTTTATAATCATTTTTTTATAACTGCAAGATTATGTTTAGCAACAAAAAAATATGGTTTTCACATCTAACAACACTGTTAACATTTTTTTTTTACTTAATATTCTGCAATAAAATAAAAATTGTGGCTTTTTTCTGGGGTTTTTCTTTGGGAAAGTCATAACCTCACAATTGTATTTAAGAATAAGCCTATTTAAGTGTGCTATAGTAATAATAAGCCAAAAACTTTCAATTGAGAATCTCAATTCAGAATTTTTTTCACAGTTTTAGGTTTAAATATTAAAATTCTGACTTTTTTTGCTCAGTTGCAACTTTATATCAAGTATTCTGACTTTTTTTACACCACTCTAAATTTTACACTGCAACTTTTTATTGAATTTTCCTTTCTCACAACTATAAACTTGTCATTGCTACTTCCGTCTTGCCTTTTTTTTTCAGAATTGTGGATTTGCATCTCATCTTTTATTCTTGGAATTCTGAATTTCATTACGTTTCAGTGGTTTCCACCACAGAATAAAAGAAATATAATAATATTTTCCCCTTCTCCTAATAATTCACATCTCTAAATTCCTTTTTTCTCAGACAGACCCCCTAGTTTTTTGTGTAAATTTTTTTTTGATAAAAATTACTGATTTAGTGGTAGAATTCCTCAAAATTTCCGAAAAATTTTGTAATTATAAAAAAAAATTATATATATATATATATATATATATGCGTCACTGTGGCGCAGTGGGTAGCTAGATCACCTTACAGCAAGAAGGTTGCTGGTTCGATCCCTGGCTGGGTCAGTTGGCATTTCTGTGTGGAGTTTGCATGTTCTCCCTGCGTTTGCATGGGTTTTATCCGGATGCTCTGGTTTCCCCCATAGTCCCACGTGGTATAGGTGAACTGAATAAACTAAATTGGACGTAGTGTATGTGTGTGAATGCAAGAGTGTATGGGTCTTTCCCAGTATTGGGTTACAGCAGGAAGGGCATCCGCTGCGCAAAACATATGCTGGATAAGTTGGCAGTTCATTCCACTGTGGCGACCCCTGGTTAATAAAGACACTAAGCTGAAAAGAAAAAAAAATGAATGAATTAAAAAATATATATAAATATAAAATAATTTATATTCATATAAAATCTAAATATACTGTAAAATAGCAGGGAAAGAGTTTAGCAAAATCATTTATTGATTTGATGCACATCCTAAAACCAGCCATATGTGTAAAGCAAAAATAATGTCCTTTAATTCGGTCACGTCCAGCGGCCGTCATCCTTGAACCAATCTTCATCATTGTAAGCTGCTTTCTTTTCTGTCTGTCCATTGTTCTGTTTGTTCTGCCTCAATCACACTAGCAGCGACTTTGTAGCTGTCTGTCGCTCTGGATGGCTACCTGCTACAAACACAGGTCTGTGTAGGTTCACAGAGAATACAACCAGCCTCTGAGCGAGCAGAGAGAGAATCTTATGAGCTCTACTGGTGTTTCTATTGGCAGTCGCTCAAGAAAATCGCTCTTTATTTGCATGAAGTTGAAGGATTCTCAACTGTGTCGCGTCGCTCAACAAGCCCACCTGGTCGCCACTGGTCGCTGTCGCTCGCGTGGATGGATTTCGCCAGAAGTAGCTCACTCTCCGTTGAAATAAACGGTCACTTGCCTCTTTGCCGCTGCAAGTCGCTCGTAGTGTGAATGAGGCTTTCGATGTTTGCTCCCACTTTCTTTTGTAGTCTGAAGCACGTCAAATGTGCAATTCACACCATGTCATTAAGTCGATTAGTGCAACAGGATATCTAATCGCATCTTTGCATTGACCTCACATGTAAATCACTGCCGCTTGACACTTCATCCGCATCTACTTACTGCACAGTAACAATTTCACTGTAATATAAGGATTGTGAGGACACAGGTGAGATGTCATTTTTCGAGAGACACTCAAATACATCACGTGCAGTGCGTATGCAACGTCTTTAAGTTACGTAAAACAATTAATTGAAAATTTAAATAAATAAAAATTGATATGGTTTAGAATTGAATGTTTTATGAGATATTTTTTTTTATTTTGCGTTTAACTTAAGAATTTTGTAGGATCACAAAAAAATGTCGACTTTTTGTTGATTTTGCGTTGGATTCAACGATCGCAAAATTGAGAAAAACTAGGGGGTCTGCTCAGAGATATGAAAACAACTCATAATTGTGAGATGAAAGTCACTGTGCCTGTTTTATTTTTGTATTTCAAGTCCAAAATAAGCTTCCATACACAACAGATTGTCACTGGGACAAGTTACAGTCTCTTAAAGAGCAGACAGGAAGCAACACCAAAAGAGAAATAACACAACAAACATTATTTCCCCCAAGTGACAAGGGAAAGGACATTTTCTCTGTTCTGAAGCTGTCAAGCTATTGCAGTGCCTATCAGGACTCATAATGTGGCAATAACAATCAAAACAGAGACACTTCAATAGGACTTAAGGAGGCCGCTGCTAAACTTTCATGGCACCATCGGGAGGCAGTTTACCTGCGTCAAAGTATCCGTGACAATAATCCCGTCTCCACTTTGTAATTACTCTGCCGCAGAGAGAGGCCTGTCAGAGGAGCCTTTCTCTACTCTAATGTTAATGCCAGTGCCCTCCCGCTGAGCAGCCCCTACATTCAAAGCAACTAGCTGTAAACGCGTACCACAAATAAACATCTTTCATCTGCTTAAAAAAGACTATCTCGAAATAAAAGTACAGAAGAAGCAGAAAGGCCCATGCAAAGGTATTTTCTAGACGTTTTGCTGGTATAGTCATCTGAGCGTTTAACTTTCCTCATATTTAATTCAGCAGGCAGGTTCACGGTAGCTTTTAAACGATGCAGGTCATTGTGCACGGGGGGGGTTTATGACTGATTAGCTGTGGTAAACAACCCCAAGTTCTCAGTCGCTCCTTTATTCGCACTGCTAATTGTTCACGGGGAAATAGAAACGATACAAAGCAATTCCTTTTCCACCACATGATCTCTAACACACTTGGTTTTGCTTATTAATCATGCAGTAAGTTCAAAGACAATGTCATCAATATTTATGACTGACTTGCAGTTTTAAGACCTTCCAAACACCCATCGGTAAAGAATAGAAAAGTCATTTGGAAACTGTTTATGTAGTTTCTCACAATTTGTGCTTTTTATTGGAATTTTTTTCATTTTATTTTATGTTTCAGCGGTATGGACCACGCCACACTTTGAGCTGGACATTATTGTAGGGATGTAGGGATGAAGGGGATGGTAAGAGAACAGTAGGATGCAGGGGAAGGGAAGTAAGAGGATAAACAGTAAACAGGTAGGTAGGTTGATCAGGCATCCTGTGATGATGCCCAGAGACTCAGAGTGAGGGTACTGTCTCTGTTATATTTTGGAAGAGTGATTGGACACCAACAACCCCCCACCCCCACACTCACCCCACCCCTTCCCCATTCAACCTGGAGTGAAGAGAGGGTTATAGGATTGTGAATGGGATTTGAGGAAAGGAGGGTGAGTTCAAGAAGAACAGTGCTAAATGGCTGGTCTGCCTTAAATAAGTTTATGAAGTAGGTGATTGGTTAAGGAGACAAAGTGAGGCGTGGTTCCACCACCAAACCTTTGTTAACAAGTTAACTCCATTTTAATTATGTCATAATTCTCAACCATATTTCTGAGTGAATTAGAGGTTTTAAAAATCCTCCACTGGTGCTACTTTGAAAAAGAACATTACAAAAGTAGCCAATGTAAATAAGCTTGCATATGTAAATTTGCATCTCACACTTTTTCTCTTTGTTTACATTATGCTTCAGTTATGTCATCAATGTTGACATTTAAAATCTTTGCACACTGAAGGCTCAAATCTTTGGATATGTTTTTTTTTTGTATTGCTATCCAAGAAATCAGTCAAAAACAGAACCTACATGTCCGATCCATATTAAAAAAATTTAAGCAAGAAAAAAAACAAAAAAAACAATTTGGATTAAGTTTGTCCAAAGTAAATTTTAAAAATGTCCCACTAACGTCCCTCAGCATGTTCTTAAACAATGATGATTGGCCATTGTGTTCACATGCTCAACAGAAATGACTGATTGGCCATGAGTCAAAAGTTCACTGCTGTTCACCAAGTGCATACACAGATACAGAAACACTGGAGCATTTCAAAGTCACATCGATCAGCTAATCTCTCTATGAGCTGTCATACGAGCGATCCACTCATGGATCGACGGATCTTCACGGCTTTGAAAAGTTCCACTGTCTGTATCTGTGTTTGCATTTGCTCTTATGTTAGTGGGAAATGGCCGTTTTTAAAATGACACTAAAATTATACTAATTTGGATTCAGTTCAAGCTGATACAATTCATGCTTCTGTTCTCCTCTCTCTTCTTCAAAAAAGTAAAAAGAAAGTGGAAACATTGTGTAAATTCAATCCATTTCACGGGGTTGTTGCTAGAAGGGATACAGCTGCCAGCGGAAGTTAACGAGATTTATTTCTATTATTTGTAAAATTACCCATTAATTGTATTTTATTAACGTTTACCCATACACCAACCCTAAAACCAACCATCACAGTCATGTAAAAACAGTTATACAGAGTTTTTTTTCACATTATTTATTTTTGACAGTGCTCTAAGCTGCAAGTGACAGCATTCTGGATTTTGCCTTTTTCCTCTACAATGTCTTTGAACTGTCAAAAAAACTCTCATAATGCTTTTTATGTATGTGAAAAACTGAAAAAAGTCTAACCCAATCCAATTTTATGAAGGACATAAGTTTCTCTCGAGTGTGTAAATGCCATTGACACAACGTGAAGTTGAATTTTTCTTTAACATGAGAAAATTTCAGAAGAAAGTATCAGATTCACTGTGCAACCTTTACATCTATTCATTTAGCAGAAACCTTTATGCAAAGTGCCTTTGGTGAGGATAAAAGAAACACTTCAAATCATCAGTGAAAAACAGTCTTAAGTCTAAATTAGTTTTTTGTTTTGTTTTTTCTTCCTCTGAGCAATACTGAGAGAGAAGAGAGTGTGTCTGGTGGTTTGTCAAGCCCACTCACCTGCATGAAGCACACTAATAATTGCATTTTCCAGAAATGTGGAGTGTTAATAAGAAAGTGCCTCCTGCAGACAAAGAGGAGAGAGGGTGTCATTGATTGGCATTAATAAATATGACTAATATATGCAAGAAACTGTATTTTTGTTGATATCCAATAAGCCCATATTAATAAACACATTTTGGCTGATGCAGATACAGTACCAGTTATCTTTTTTTGTGTGTTTTTCTATCAAACTTTTTCCATAACACTTTAGGACTTACTTACAGTTTTCAGAATATCCTCTCCAGCTACATACACATGGTAACACTTTACAATAAAATTGTATTAGTTAATGTTAATTAATGCATTTAACAAAAAACAGTACATTTATTACAGTATTTGTTCATGTTAGTTAAAGTTACTTAATGAAAATACAGTTCACAGTGCATTAACTAATAGCATGAATTTGGATGTTAATAATGCATTAGTAAATGTTGAACTATGATTAATAAATGCTTGATAAGTATTGTTCATTATTAGTTCATGTTAGTAAATACACAACTAACAAAACCTTATTGTAAAGTGTGACCAACATGTAGGCATAATTAACCAAGGTCAGGAGTTACACTTCCAGAATCATTTGGCCTGTAAAGAAAAACTCACACTGTGAGGAACCAAACTTTTTTTTTCTTTTCTTAATGATCACTCAACCTATCTGTGGCGTTTTCACCACAATTCCTTCTGCTGGATTTGTGGGATGTTGTTTAGAGTAGAAAATAGCTGTGCCCACAGACCAATTTGAAGAGTGTTCTCCTCGGAAAATTGTCTCTAACTGTAAGCTCCCGCTGCGACTACCAGTATGTTTAGACTGTGGGGATAAGTGTTTTACCATTTACAGTAACAGGAATCCATCCTCTGAGTGAAAGGCGAAACACATCCATGTGACTGAAGTCAATGTCACTGTCCTTGGCTACGCTAAACTGATCCGGGCTTTAGATGCACTTCAGTGGTGTTTTCTCTGCGTCTAATAACATGTTTGGTTTGCCACTGTCAGAGAAACTTCAGACAGACTAGTTTCTGCTTAACCAGCGGTATTACTCAAACTGTCTTTAGGATACCACCAGGATCAGAACCAGATGTCTAAGTTTATCAACATTTTTTAGTCTCTACTACACTTTACACTTCCATTAAATAGTCAAAACAATGAAGTGGTATGGAGCTATTGCCACAGAAGAAAAAACTGTAATTTTACAATTTTTTTCTGAATTCTGATGGTATAATACACCGTCAACCTGATTTCACCACATGTTCGACATGTTCCTGAATTACGACATGTTCCTGAATTAACATCTATGATGATCCTGAACAACATTCTAATCAGCGAATTAGCATTAAGGGATACATTTACAGTTTATGGTAGGTTTAGGCTTACAGTTAGGTTTATATACTTCTACATGATTGTTATCCAACAATTATTCCCATCTGATTTTGGGAAAAATGTACAGTTATGGTCAGGGTGTGACTTACGGGGGGGTTTGAGAGGTCTGACCCCCCCTAATTAACCTTTGAACCCCCCTGAAGGACATCCTAAACAACATGTGTATGGGGGATCAACTCTTTAAACAATGGAAAATAACTCACATTGATCTGTATTTTAAATAATAACATTAACAATAAAAATAAAGAAATAAATGTAATATAAATATACATTTGACCACCCCTATAATGGTTCGTACCATTGTGAATGCATGATCGTGCCCAGCAGCCTCATTATGCAGGAAAATACGGCAGTCTGTGAATCTAGAATATAAACACCAGCAGATCTAACCTACAGATAGATGCCGTAAGCATAAGGCACTCTTCTTGAAAAAAAATAGGTGTTTTTATTCTACATATGGGCGTCAAGGTGGCACAGTGGGTAGAACGATTGCCCTTACAGCAAGAAGGTCACTGGTTCAAGCCTCGGTTGTGTCTCGGTTGGCATTTCTGTGTGGAGTTTGCATGTTCTCCCCGTGTTTACGTGGGTTTCCTCTGGGTGCTCCAGTTTCCCCCACAGTCAAAAGACATGTGGTACAGGTGAATTGGATTAGCAAATTTTTTCCGTAGTGTATGAGTGTGAATGAGTGTGTGATTTTTTTTTTGCGATAAAAATGACTGATTTGGTGGTAGTATTTCCTCAAATTTTGTGAAAAATTTTGTAATTAAAAATATATATAGGCACCACTGTGGCACAGTGGGTAGCATGATCACCTTACAACAAGAAGGTTGCTGGTTCGATCCCTGGCTGAGTCAGTTGGCATTTTTGTGTGGATGTTCTCCTTGTGTTTGCGTGAGTTTCCTCTGGGTGCTCTGGTTTCCCCCATAGTCCCATGTGGTATAAGTGAACTGAATAAACTAAATTGGCCATAGTGTATGTGTGTGAATGCAAGAGTGTATGGGTGTTTCGCAGTGATGGGTTGCAGCTAGAAGGGCATCCACTGCATAAAACATATACTGTACTGGATAAGTTGGAGGTTCATTCCACTGTGGCAACCCCTGATTAATAAAGGGACTAAGCCGAAAAGAAGATGAATGAATGAATAATCTACATATAGCCTAAACTCATATCTACTTTAAAATGCACCTGGTTAGTGTTTGAAAGTCCATGAATTTGACTTTGGAAAAGGTGAAATAACCCAAAAGAGCTTACCGTATAGGTCAGAATCAGCTTATTATCCAATATGAACAAAGAAAACTTAGATAAGTTTGATAAACAATGAGATTTAATTGAATTAAATATATGAATTTGGTTCACTGAAGCATCTAAACTTATTTACACAAACTACTAAAAATAGGTGACCCACCCTATAGTCAATGTATAATTCCTACCTTGCTTATGGTTGAGTTTAGGGGTAGGGAGTAGGTATATTGACAGTAAACTAAGAAATCTGAAAGAAAAGTAAAGAAAAGAGTTCTGAAGTGTAAATTGAAAATTTTGAGGTCTAAACTCGTAATTCTGAAAAACAAGTAATGTGAACTCAGAATTTAAAGATGTAAATTAAGAATTTGCTCTGGTTTCCCCCACAGTCCAAAGACATGCAGTATAGGTGAATTGGGTAAGCTAAATTGCCCGTAGTGTATGTGTGTGAATGAGTGTGTATGGATGTTTCCCAGAGATGGGTTGCAGCTGGAAGGGCATGCACTGCGTAAAACATGTGCTGGATAAGTTGGCAGTTCATTCCACTGTGGCAACTCCGAATTAATAAAGGGACTAAGCCAAAAAGAAAATGAATGAATGAATGAAATTAAGAATTTTTAGGGAAAAAATAATCTCTGGATTTCAAAAAAAAAAAAAAACAACAACATCAGAGTTGTGAGATGTAGGCTGTTTCTCAATATGCGTAATTGTGTAAAACAAATGCTGGATACGTGAATTCATAAATGAATGAATGAATATATAAACCCTTTAAAATACAGCTAAGTACAATAAAAAATATAAAAAAATTAAAATGTTTAAATCCGTAAAAAAAATTTTAAATATTTTATTTAGCATTTTATTTATTACTTTATTTAAAACATTTAATATTATTAAAAGGGAAGTATCTATTTTCTGTGTGTAAATTCTCTCTATAATATGTATAAAAACTAAATAAAAAGGCAAATAAATGTAAAAACAACATTTAAAAAAAAAAATTTGAGATCTAAACTCGTAATTCTGAAAAACAGGAAGAAATCTGAGACAATCTAAACTCAGAATTTCAAGATGTAAAATAAGAATTTTTAGGGCAAAAACAATTTCTGGATTTCAAAACAAAAAACAAGAAAACATCAGAGTTGTGAGATCCCAAATCCAAATTGTGCTATTTAATTCAAAAGAATTTGTTACTTTAGAACTATCATTAGGACATGAAACGTTATTGACTTACAAAATAAATAACAAATGCTGTTTTGTCTAAACCAAGTAGAGTAAATGATAAAAAAAACACACATACTGTAAATTCAAACCGCTCAGCACCCTTAAACTGAATACAAACTGTCCATCTATTATCACACTGGCCAATTATAGAAACCAGACAGACTGACAACCTGAAATTACAATTTATGCAGACTGGAAATCACTCTTAGTGGTCTGACCCTGATCCGCATGCCTATTATTGACTGTATTAGTCTCCATTAATGCGCAAATATGTCAGGTTGTTGACAGATTGCCACCTGGTGGTCACTGCCAACTTTGAGTCCTGGTATTATACGGGTACAGACTGTAATTCCCCAGATTGCAGCAAGATGCAGAATCATTTTAATGACATGTTAAAACAAGGCTCCCCTTCATTATGGCCATTGAGGTTTCCCTGCAAAATCTTTTGTCCCATGGCTTGCCATTGCTTCTATGCAATGGAGGAAAGTGGAGCAAAATAAATCATCATTTTTGTGGTATTTTGCCACCGTTGTCTGCCATAGAACATTTGCCCGCAAATTCTTTCATGCATCGCCGGAGGACGCTGGCTTTCATCTTATATCAAGCTGGCTGAGAAACAAAAAGCATGTCAGTATTGTTGCAGAGAGTGTAGTACAGTCAGCGTATGCACTGCTGAATATAATGGAGAGGGCTTTATAAACTAAACAAAAGCTATAAAACTAAAAATAATATTTATGACTTTAGTACTACCTAACTTTAAAATAATAATCAATTATTTCAATGGTACATTTCAATATTGGTAATATCTGTAAACCTGAGATATCATGTTGTTAAATATGTAGAAATTTTACCAGCTTGCATATCAACTTTACTGTACCAGCCTAAAGAAAAAAACAAGTACTAAAATAAAATTAATTAAAAAATTACATGTAACTAAATTTGAGCTAAAATAATTAATGACTTGCTAATTGTTTTAGACTTGCACATTAGAAATGAGCAAAAATACACTGCTAATAGTGCTGGAGGAAACTATTAGCACACACGCGCACACACACACACACGCACACACACACACACACACACACACACATATGTATAAACAGTACAGTTGAAGTCAGAATTAATGGCCCCCTGGATTATTAGCCCCCCTGTTTATTTTTTCTCCATATGCTTGATAAGTAAATGCATGAATAAATGAATATGTAAATTCTTTAAAATACGGCAAAGTACAATAATTATTTTTTAAATGTTTAAATCCGATTTAAAAAAACAAAAAAATATTTTATTTAGCATTTTATTTATTACTTCATTTAAAATATTTCTGTCTATTATATATAAATACTGTTAATTTAAAAAATGTAGTAATAGTAATAATAACTGTCATTTTTGATTCTAAATAATACCATCAAACACATTATTTTTGTGCCCATCTAACTAAACTAAATACACTAAAACTAGAACGTTAAACTAAATCAAATATCTGACCCTGGACCACAAAACCAACAGTATCACTACCATCATCGCTTATCTGAAATTGAGATTGATAGGAAAATATATTTGAACTATTTCAAAATCTTTAATCTGATGGTTCTAAAAAATCTAAAATATTGAGACAATCACCTTTAAAGTTGTTCAAATTAAGTTCTTAACCATGCATATTATTAACAAAAAGAATGTTTTGATATATTTACAGTAGAAAATTTACAAACTATCATGGATCTAATTATTTTTGGGATAAAAGAAAAAAACATGCAACATAAAACTTGTTTTGTGGTGCAGGGTCAAATAAATAAATACAAATACTGCAGTCCTATCACTTTAAAATACCAAATAATGTACATCTCTCTATACTTAGGCTAAAGCACTGCTTTATTTATTTATTTAGGCCTACTTATTTGTATTTATGTTTGTACTTATTTTTATGTTTGTACTTATGTTTGTCTGTTATTTTAGTTGTCTTTTATTTCTTTAATTTTACTTTCCAAAATGAATCCTCATTTCAATAAATAATGATAATAAAGCTTGTTGTTTTTAATGATTATTGGAGGAATTATAATGCTTTGTTTAATTGTTTCATCTTCATTTACAAGTAGCAGGGTATTTACAGCTACTGTATATTTCTGTCCATTCACATCGCGTCCCTTTGAGCCCCCTGGCGGCATAGTCACAAACTGCAGTTTTACCTAAAAACCCGTTCTTACTCCTTTAATGCGGCAGCAGTATGACTCGCGGCATTAATGCTCCTTTTAAAGTGTCACCCATTGTATAAGTATGTATGTATGTATGTATGTATGTATGTATGTATGTATGTATGTATGTATGTATGTATGTATGTATGTA
>CAIGQZ010034990.1:17933371-17963599 GCA_903798205.1 Danio tinwini | reverse complement strand
GTATGTATGTATGTATGTATGTATGTATGTATGTATGTATGTATGTAAATAAATATATATATATATATATATATATATATATATATATATATATATATATAATCAACAACATGTTTTGCAGAGTGAAGTTACATAAACACTTGAACATAGTAAAGTCAGGGTTTTAGCATTGCAAACATACACAGAAGGACACACTGGTGTTTCTGAACTGTGTTTGTGTATACAATCACTGTAGTGCTCAAGTGCATGTCAGAACAGTTAAAAAAAGCAGCATTCTGTTAACATGACAGCATCTGTGTAAATTCCCCTAGAGCTGATTTAACCATGCCGCATGCTCTTGTTTTCTCTGCCATTGTGCTGCGGTGTTAGCATTATCTCTGCTTGGCAACCACTTTACTCAGTAAAGCTCCAGATTGACAGGAGGATCTGCTTGTTTTGTCTGGCAGGCCTCCAGTCACTTACTAGGGACAAAATGTGCTAAGGTTTTATGCAATGGCAGTTTGTTGCAATTAAAGTCAAACAAAGATATGATATCCTGGTGTTTTATCAAAGGACCTGTTACTTTTTGTTTGAAAAGCAAAAAAGACATGTCACATCTAAGGCCTCTGACGTCTTAAGCTGGATTTTCTCAAATGCAATTTGATTATATCTGATTATAAAGGTCAGGTTGTAATGTGTTTTTCCCCCTAAACAAATCACACGCTTTGATTGAAAATCAGGGTTATTCCACCAAATACTAGTTTCTTAGCACTTTAAGTACAAGGTGTTGTGTACTATAATCTATTGTACACTTATATTATACAATTTTATGCAAGATCAGATTTGCTTTGATTAAGTGTTATAAGATTATTTATCTCTTTTTTCAGAGGAGCCTTGTTTTTTTAAGGACTTTAACTGTAATATCTTGTTTTAAGCTCATTTTAAGACAGAATATAATGCTGGTTTCATTAGCACTTGAAGTAAAAGGTATGGTGTACTATAAGAAGAGTTAGAATCTTATTTCTAGGCAAAAAAAAAGAAAAGAAAACCGTATTGGTCTTATTTTAAGAGTACAATATTATGCAGATTGTGTATACGATTATTATGATGGTTTTAAGATATATCTTTTTGTCTAACTTGGTTAGTAAAGCTTAAAGTTAGGTATTTTACCTACAAATGCATGCTAATTACAATCAGAGACATCATTTAAGAACAGCCTTGCGTTTTAAAGACTTTATTTTGACTAATATCTTCTTTCAAGCCTATTTTAATATATAATGCCAATTCTTTCATTTAGAGGAATTCTCATGCATTCATTTATTTATTCATTTTTCTTCAGCTTAGTCCCTTATATCAGGGGTCACCAAAGCGGAATGAACCACCAACTAATCCAGCATATATTTTACACAGCGGATGCCCTTCCAGCCGTAACCCAGTACTGGGAAACACTGATAAACTCTCACATTCACAGACACACTCATACACTATTATTTATATATATATATATTAATGGGAAACTTAATAAATAATATAAATAGTTCTTGTTAACTTCCGGCTGCAGCCATTTGTGATCTTTAGCTCATTAACCATGTGGATGGATGATAACAGCCTTCTGAGCCTACCAGTAGGAGCAAAAGGTCCCTACTGGCCCATATCTATCAGCTGATAATGGCCATTCAATCAAGTGATAACGTTCGACTCGGCTGCGTTAACTTAATCGATTTGTGTTGGAACAACATGAATGAATTTTGTGGAATGCTGCATTTTTTACAGTGTAGTTACTTTACTTGCAAAAGTGTGTAAACCAGTTGTAACTTGGAAATGCTAAGTTTACTTAACAATTTTTTTTGTACATAGTTGATTTACTTAATAATTTTAAGTTGACCCGCTGTTTTTAAAGAGCCCCTATTATGGGTTTTTGGGAATGACCTTCCATGTAGTGTGTAACACAGCTCTAAGTTAAGTGAAATATCCAGCTAAGGCTTAAATCTGAAAGTGGACAGTGTTTAAAACTATTGATTTATCTAAAAAAAGAGTCGACTCATAGTGGTGCGAATGAATCGTCGTGACAACGAGTCTCTAGCCGTTTCGGCATGACGTGGATATGAAACATAAGCCCCGCCCATTTGTTGCACACGCAAACCCAGTAAAATTTAAACCTGCGGCCCCACCCACTAACACAGTAGCAAAGAAGCAGTAGCGAAGAAGAGGAAGATAAACAGATCCCAGTTGAACCAAGTCATGAAGATGCTGTGCTTAGCTGAATATTATTGGAGATGTGATTAAAAGTTAATGTTATTTTCTTTACTGTCGGCCGTTTGTTTAAGGAAGGATCAGAAAAGACTATTGATGTAAGGGACTTTGTCAGTACATAGATCAGTGGATCAAGGATCAGTTTCTTCCTCCATTTCACAAGTGTAAGTAAGTGCATTACCGTGGCTGCCTTCTTGTTTTCTCTAGCTTGCAAATTGTCTATTTAATTGTGTTTGTTACTTGTAACCGCGTGTACTGTATCTGGCTAACTCTTTATATTCTCATATCGCGTCAAAAGTCACGTTGAAAACGCGATGCATGCCGCTTTGTTCACACATTTAATTGCGTTTGTGAGCTCGCGTTCCACTGCTGTTTGTCGTTGCTATGGCCAACGTCAGCTGTTCTTACACACGTGCAGCAGTCAAGGTTCAAAACGGGGTGAGGTGTCTGAATAACACTCAGGGCTGGAGCAAGCTGAACTGGCGCTCTAGGCGAACGACGATCACGCTGCCCTCAACCCGAAAGTGAAAAAAAAAATGACCGTTTCGCGGATGAAAGTGAGGACTGAGAGGAAGCTGGTGGGTGTCGCGGATGAAAGTGAGGACTAAGAGGGAGCTGGTGGGTGTCGCGGATGAAAGTGAGGACCGGGGGGTTAGCTTCGCACTAAGGAGGGGTTTGGGAACAAATGAATCACTAAACGATTCATATGGGAGTCGCTGGGATAGTTAGGTAAAAATAAATGCATATTATAAGACCATGAAAGTGTTTTTTGACCTTGCATGCATATCAGCCTGTTGTTGAAGACCCTAAAAAACCAAAATATGACCCTTTAATAGGGGCTCTTTAAATCAAGTAATCTAAACGCTTTTTACAATGTATTAATAGTCGCGTTCAGGTCAAGACAGCAGTTCAAAACAGCGAATCTAATCACAGACAGTGCAAAGGCTCTATATCTGATTACAATGCTTAGGATCTAATGCGTTACAGATTAAATTAAGGCGAGGAGTAATGGAGAGCGAATTAAAGCAGGATCTGCTCTGCATTAGTGTGTTGAGGGACAAATTAAGCCTAGATCAGCATCCTGTCATGTAATATGTGATCGGCCAAAAAGCAGCTACCAAACCAACACACTTCTTGGCATACAGCAATAAAAATCCCCATTGCACCAGCGATTTACACACGCTTGCCAGAGAGCATCCCTGCAGTGGAGCCAGAATAACCTGTCATAACAAAAGATCGTCAGATGCCAGTGACATCCAAAAACAGCCTCTTGTCAAGCAGACAAATAAATAAATAAAGGAATGACGATTTGTTTTTACAAATTATTTTACCTGCCAGTTATGGGACTGGTTAATGAGAAATGAATTTATATTTCCTTTGGGAATATTTAACAAGGAAATAAAAAAACTGGGTTTACAAGTCAAGCAAACGCATACCTGTCAACCCTTAAATGTAAATCTGTTCTGTACTTTTGTTTTATTTATACATAAAAACACTTTGGAATAAATATAAAAACGGCGAGATTCCCTTCCTTTCCATTACAGCACTCCATACTGATAAATAGATGCCGTTTCCCAAATGGATTCTGTATACATGATTAGAAGTGGAGTGAAAGTGGACACTCTGGGTTTTGGGTGTGTGTTTGAACTGACATACTGTATACACATAATTTATAATAATAATAACAACATCTAAAGATGTCGATCGTGGTGGGTTTTCTTTTAAATGCAACTAGTTTTGTCTTAAATGAGCATAAAAAGTTAGGAAAGGAATTAAATGCTTTCATTATAGGGTCACACTTTATTTTGATAGTCTATGTTAGAACTAAGTTACATTGCGTCTGGGTACATGCCAATTAATTCTGATTAGATTATAAGTAAACTGTGAGGTTGGAGTTAGGGTTAGTGTAAGTTGATATGTAGTTGCAAAGCTTCTTATAGTCAGTTAAATGTCTGTTGAAGGAGCAGTATTAACAGATATTAAGCAGACAGTCTACTAATACTCAAATAGAGCATCAAAATAAAGTGTAAAGCTTTTTCTAATGTATACTAATTCGTAAATAATAATAATAAAACATACTAATGACAGTATTACTGTTTATTTACAATGAAACAGCTCTAGATGAACATATTTAGTAATTCTGTGGGGTTTTTTTCGGGGGGTTTTTTTTTGGGGGGGTGTCCCTTATTTTCACATCCAAATGTTGACAGGTATGCAAAAGACATCTCAAAACACCATGTGGCCATTTTCTGTTCAGGAGAAACCATAAAGAGTTCAGATGCAAAAATCTGCCATTTGAGTCTTTCTTCTAAAATAAGCCATTTTTTCTCCAGTGTTCATGTTCAGTAATTTACATTTTTTTGGCAAATTACATATTATTTTCATTGCCTTTACTGGGAAATATAGCTGACTATAAACAAAAGAGGCTAAATGCTTATAGAACACTCATTCTTTAGAAGAAAATTTCAGATGGCACTTAGAGGTTTTTGCATCTGAACTGTTCATATCATCTTAATAATTATTTGACTGAAGGCAGTTCTTATAGTAGGTCTGGCTATAACATGGCCCAAAAAAATAAACATTAAATTAGGAAGAAATATTATCAGTAGTTTACAGAATCAAACAAACAATGAAAAATGTTTTACTCAAACACATAGCTATAAATCATACATCCAGTTTCTTTTTTTTTCTTTGTTATATATCAGCCCTTCTGTAATGTTTTATATATTTTTGTTCAAGTATTTAACATGTGATGTTTAACAGAGCAAATATATATATATTTTTATTTTTATTAATTTATTTAATATATATTTTATTATATTAGATCCTATTATATTTTTTCTTTTGGCTGGAATAATTTTATATATATATATATATATATATAAATTTTACTGCTATATATATATATATATAGCAGTAAGGTCAATGCTATTAACCCCCTTAATATATTTTTTTCTGATTGGCTATACGGAACAAAAAACTGTTGTCCAATTACTTGCCTAATTACCCTAATTGACCTACACTGTAAAAAAAACCCCTGTAATTTTAAGTTGTTTTTTCCGGCAGTTGGGGTGAGTAAAAGTAAAATAACTGCCGTTAAACTACAGACATTTGCTGTAGAATAACAGACATTAAATTACAGAAATTGAAATGTAAAGAAATTTCTGTAATTTAACGTTCGTTATTAAAAAAAATATTTTATTGTAAAATTACAGATTTTTTTTGTGTAGTGCTTTTAAATTGCACTTTAGGCTGAATACTATCCTTCAAAACAACTAGTAAAATATGACATCAATGTGACAAAATTATCAACACCATGGCCAAGGCAAAATGAATTAGATATTAGAAATCAGTTTTTAAAATTATGATGTGTAAAAATATGTTGGAAAAAAATCTCTGTTAAACAGCACTTGGGAAATATTAAATAAATAATTATAATTTCACATAAGGGCTAATCATTTTGTCTTTAACTGTATATAAATTGACCTCTTTGCACTTTATTTTATTAAGTAGAATAGTACACGTTGAAACAGAGATGAAGTCAAAACTTTGTAATTAATAATAAGATATATTAGCACCAAAAAGCATTTTAAAAATGTGATTTAAAAAAAAAATGTGAAATGCATTGCCTCATCTAAGAACTTCAGAGATATTGGCATTACATGAGTGGGCAGATTTCTGAGCCTCTCTGGACCCACACTGACTGATACTCGGGTCACTTTGAGCGGTCGGACAACAAGACCTGCAGATAATGACATGGCAGACAATGAGCAGTGACTCTTTCACCCAAACCAAGAGGTCCTATCAATACCACCCCCACTGAGGGGCCACTCGCAGGCTACGATCACACAGCTTCATGCTTATGATGGAAAAAAAAACAGCAGAATGAGATAGAAATCTGTTAGCATGGGTTAAGCAAGGTTTATACTTGTGCTTTAAATTGAAAATAAATTAGCTAGTATGATTGGGAACAAAAAGTTTATTTCTCTGTTTTATGCATTTAGATTTTAGGTAGATTTAAAAATGTACATTGTATGCCAACTAAAGTTATGCTGTATTTTTTTAATTGGGTATTATTTTTAAGTTCTTAAAGACATAGTTGAAGTCAGAATTATTAGCCCTCCTATGGATTTTTTATTCTTTTTCAAATATTTCCGAAGTGATGTTTAACAGAGCAAGGACATTTTCACAGTATTTGCTATAATATTTTTCCTTCTGAAGAAAGTTTTTTTTGTTTGGCTGGAATTAAAACAGCTCATTGTAATGGTCAATATTATAAGCCCCTTTAAGAAATATTTATATTTGATTGGCTACAGAAGAAACCTCCGTTATCCAATAACTTGCCTAATTAACTGAACCTGCCAAGTTAACCTAATTCACCTTTCAATTGCACTGTAAGCTGAATACTAATATCTTGCGAAATAATAAGAAAATATTAGGTACTGTCATAATTGTGTTAACAAAAAACTTAGTTAGAAATAAAAAGTCATTAAAACAATAATGTTTTAAAAATGTGCTGAAAAAAAAACTATGTAAAATAGCACTTAGAAAAATATATTTAAAATGAATTGAATTTCATACCAGGGCTATATCAATTCTGACTTCAACTGTATTTGCTTGAAAAGTAAACAAACTATACTATTTTTTGTTTTACAGGTAGAGTTTTTCTTATTATTTTTAGTAAAAACACTGCAATAGTATGCTTTTTCCAGAAACCAAGACCTAATGTGCCACTATTGTGCAATTTTTAGCTATTTAAAGTCCTTGATTTTGTTTTGGAAGTCTCTTTCAGTAGGTTTACACTTAACATAATTTCATTTTTTCTCAAATGATTATTTCAATGATTGTTCTTTCTAATCTGGGTAGCCAGCAAAAAGTTTTTAAAAATTTTAAAAATTTCAGCAAATTTGTTAGAAGATTGCTAGACTGGAATTGTTGTTGACTCATTTTAGCAGTTCACAATAACTTTGTATTTCATGATTGTTTGTATTTATAAACAGCAACATTACACGCTGCATGAAAGGCAATGTACTAAAAAACGTATAATAGGGAAATTTCAATAATTTGATTTTTCTCAAATATGTCCACTACCTGACAAATGTCTTGTCGCCTATCCAGGTTTTAGGAACAACAAATAGTACAGTAACTTGACTTCTAGTTGTTCATTTGGTGTCAGAAGTGGTTTATATGAAAGGCAAAGGCCTCTAGATTACGCTTATTTTACCAAAATAAAATATGATCATGACTTGATTTTTAACTATTGACAGTAAGGTCTGACTTTGCTTAGACAAAAATCATGTCACTTAACAGAAATAATGTATAGTATAGAATATAAAGTCATGGTGCAGTGGAAAAATAATTAATATTGTATATGCCTCCCATGAGCTTGGAGGACTCTATACATCTCTGCAATGACTCAAATAACTTATTAATAAAGTCAATTCCAGAGTTTGTGAAGATTCTTTGGATTCATCTTCAATGCCTCTTCCATCTTATCCCAGACATGCTCAATATTGTTCATGTCTGGTGACAAGGCAGGCCAATCCTGGAGCACCTTGACCTTCTTTGCTTTGAGGAACTTCAATGTGGAGGCTGAAGTATGAGAAGGAGCGCTATCCTGCTGAAGAATTTGCCCTCTCCTGTGGTTTGTAATGTAATGTCTTGATACCTCAGCACAAATGTCTTGATACCTCAGGCTATTGATGTTGCCATCCACTCTGAAGATCTCTTGCACGCCCCCATACTAAATGTAACCCCAAACCATGATTTTTTCTTCACCAAACTTGACCAATTTCTTTGAGAATCTTGGGTCTGTGCATATTCCAATAGGTCTTCTGTAGTATTTGTGATGATTGGGATGCAGTTCAACAGAAGATTCACCGGAAAAATCTACCTTCTGACATTTTTCCAAATGATTAACTAGAAGTCAAGTTATTATTTGTTGCTCTTACAACTGGAATTGACAACACAACCATTGTCAGGTAGTGCATATCTGTGATTAAAGAGTGTTTAAATATTTGTATTTAAGATATCTAAGCAAATTTTAATCTCAAAATGAGCTAGTAAAAATCATGAAATCTCTATAAAATCAGCCCAGATGGAGGCCTCACATTGAACCTCTCTGTGTAAAAGCAGACACTTGGTCAGCGGCTGTGAATTCTCTCAGATATTCGCCTGTGCATGTGCAGGTTTCAGCTGACAGGCATTGTGATCTTATGTGGTCTGAACTGGTTGTACGTGAAACAGAGGAAACAGATGTGCTTTTCCGCAAAGATCAAGAGACGGATTGGATTTTCACAGAACAACCCCAAAGTCTTAAACTGGTGCAAAGTGTCCGAAAAACAACTATGTTCAATGGTATTGAACCTCTCTATGGGGAAATCATCTTTTCGAGCGCTTTCTGTGCAGCTATTTCCTCTGGTTTCTGTGCTGGGGGATTACTTTATGAAGATCAATAATTGCAGGTCCATTTTTCTGGATGCTAATATTTCATGGCATGGTGGTGTACAATGTCGCCCTTGTGCTCATGATTGAGTTGCCATGTCGAGCCTGGAAAAGTTACTAGGTGAAGTCCCTCCATCCAAACCCCAGCATTAAAATGAGTGCATAGCTGGCTCACTAGCTCATCCTTAACAACTGGGAAAATATTTACCCATCTCAACCTAGTGAAAGACTGCTGTTTCTCGATATGCCTTCTAGCCCTTTGTTGATGAAGTTGGCGGAGAAGTTTTCACATTGGCGGGGCTGGAAAGCGTCTCCAGCTCAGAATTATCAGCGCACATTTGACAGTAGATCAACCAGTAAACCTGCCTTTAAAAGTAAAGGCAATTTTAATGGTCTTAAATCTTTTCCGTAGCATATACTATATAAATTGACTATATAAATTGGCTTCTTTACACTTTACAACAAGAGCGGCACGGTGGCTCAGTGGTTAGCACTTTCGCCTCACAGCAAGAAGGTCGCTGGTTCAAGTCGAGTTGACATTTCTGTGTGGAGTTTGCATGTTTCCCTCGTGTTCGCGTGGGTTTTCTCTGCATGCCCCGGGTTTCCCCCACAATTTAAAGACATGCGCTATAGGTGAATTGGGTAAACAAAATTGGCCATAGTGTATGAGTGAGTATGTGAATGCAAGAGTGTATGGGTGTTTCCCAGTACTGGGTTGCAGCTGGAAGGGCATCCGCTGCGTAAAACATAAGCTGGAATAGTTGGTGGTTCATTCCACTGAGGTGACCCCTGATAAATCAGGAACTAAGTCGAAAGAAAATGAATTAATACACTTTACAACAAATGTAGAATGTAGCTATATACATGTGTATGCAATAATATCCAATAACAACGTAATTAGCTTAGATTAAGCCCACAGTAACATTAGTGAAATATGGCTCCATTTTGGAAAGAAATTTTCAAATTTTAGAATAATGGTCTATTAGTTAATGTTAGTTAATGCATTTACTAGCATTAACTAAGTATGAAAAATCTTGTATTATATTTATTAATAGTTCATTTACTAATGCATTATTAACATTCAGAGTTGTGCATTACTTAATGCACTGAGTGAACATGAACTAACATTATTTAACTTAAATAACATGAACTAGCATTAACAAAGATGCATTAATACCGTAATAAATTTATTACTAATTGTTTGTTTATATAAAAAAATACATTATCTAACATGAACTAATGGAGCATTATTTTAAATTGTTACCAAACTCTATTTAAGAACCTCACAAAAAGTTCTTACTACAGGTCAATCGCCAAATGTTCAAATGATGTTAAAATACTTTATGAATTGAGTTGAATAACTGCTGTTACTTTGAAACTATTATTTACAATATAAAATTAATTATTAAATAAATAAAAGTAAAACCTTGAGATGTGTGATTTTTGACTGTAGTACTCTATTTGAATACAGTATGTGATCTGGGAAGACGATGAGGTGCTGCTTTAGATCATAGCACACTGCTTTTTGTCTTGTTTCTAGACCAAATATCGCAAAATTCATAAGTCAAAAATATTATTTTTAGACACACAAAACATTGTCTTGTTTTTAGAAATAATATGCCAAAATTTAGTGTTTTTTGTGAAATAATTTGCCAAAATAATCTTCATTTTCATTTTTACATAAGATTACTTTTCTTACCCCATTGGCAGCTTATTTTGCCTGTTTTAAGGAAAAACTCACTTAATTTTGACATTTCTTATAACAAGACCATATTTTTGCTTGTCTGAAAAAAAATGCTTCATAATTTAAGATCTTTTTGGATATTTAAACTAGAAACAAGGCAACAATCTAATTAAGAAAAGCATTTATTTTTTGCTGTGCAGGTTTCATTAAATGAAATGCAGCTGTTGTCAAGTTAGTCTGCTAATTGCTGAAAAAAGTAGCTTGCTACTGAAAAAGCTACATTGTAATCACAAGTAAATGAAATACTGTTAATCTATAGTGAAAAAAATTGCCAAGCTAGCAGCTAAGCTACATGTAGCGAGCTACTCCTAATGTTTGCAGCTCTATAACATCACATAAACGTATTTAATCACAATCATTATGCAGTAAAACAGTCACCAAATTGGGTAAGTTAGATTGGTTATCTAAACTAACACTAACAAAGTCAGTTATATTTAAATGAATTTCTTCTTAGCCTTCAATGCATTAACTGTGAACAGTTTGTCATCTGTGATCATGACTACACTGTAAAAATGCTGAGTTCCACACAATCAACTTGTGTTGGGTCAACATGAAGGAATTAAGCTAACTTATTAGTTTTTACAAATGTAAGTGAATTGAACATAAAACAATTAGGTTAAAAAAACTAACATTCTTAAAAAAAATAACATTATTCTTACATTGTGATTTTGCAAACTAGGACTGCATGATATTGGAAAAATGTAACATATATTGGGATATGAATACAATTTCACCAGATGACTTGAATATTTCTATTTGGAAAGAATTTATAATTTTAGAAAGATTGGAATGATTCTGTAAGGGAGTAAATCATACATTAAATATAATCATTCATTCATTTTCCTTCGGCTTAGTCTCTTTATTTATCAGGGGTCACCATGATGGAATGAACCGACATCTAATCCAGCTCGTTTTAAACAGCGGATGCCCTTTCAGCTGCAACCAAGTATTGGGATACACCCATACACTCTCACATGCACACACATACACTATGGCCAATTTAGCTAACCCAATTCACCTATAGCGCATGTCTTTGGACTGTGGGGAAACCGGAGCTCCCAGAGAAAACCCATGCAAACACGGGGAGAACATGCAAACTCCACATAAAAATGCCAACTGACCCAGCCGGGACTCGAACAAGCGACCACATTAAAAATAATTCATTAT
This sequence comes from Danio tinwini, assembly GCA_903798205.1. Classification (NCBI taxonomy): domain Eukaryota; kingdom Metazoa; phylum Chordata; class Actinopteri; order Cypriniformes; family Danionidae; genus Danio; species Danio tinwini. The sequence continues at coordinate 17,952,012 of CAIGQZ010034990.1, read as the reverse complement.
AAAAATATTAAAGTTACAAATGGTACGATTTATCATGCCTGAATGCTTTTAAAATCATTATACAGTCACAGGCATCTAAAACACATGCAAATAATAAACTGTAATAGAGACTCAACATAGCATATTCTGCAATATGACTTTTTTTTTTTATTAGAATATGCAAAAAGGTACACAAATTGGGATCATACAAAATAAAACATAAAAAAAAAGACTATTGCGAATGATCACATTGCAATATGAATGCTGAAACGATATATCGTGCAGCAAACATTTCTTTAAAATTATTATTCGTTTATTTTATATTTATTTATATTAATCTATCTTTTATATTTATTTTAAAATCTTTTATATAACCCCCTATGACACATTAAGTCCCTCTTGAATGCTGTGTCAAAAATGTATCAGAAACATCTTGGGATAAAATTTTCACACTGACAGCTGTCATTATTCCAAGTTAGCAATAGTAACTAAGGGGAGTGTGGCTTACTGATAGGTCAAATGTACAAAGTGACTGACATAAAGTAAAAACATTCTAATAATTGTATTTTTTTTACCTCAAAAAGAAAAACATTTAGCTAAAGATGCACAGTACACAATCTTCTCGCCTAAGATGAAGTACTTACATACTTTAACAACGACGTAGTCCAACAATCGAAAGGTTTGTCTTAGAACTCTGGGCGTTTATGTGACAGTAAAGCAAACAGTAACCCTGCTTATAATTTGCGCACAGCAACATCTGTATTCACACCAGTTTTTGGTATTGCAGGCTGCCAGTGAAGTGTGATCAGCGGTGCATAATAAGCTTGTGAAATCTCGTCATGTGCCTCACACTGTGATGTACTGTAGTCTCAATAATTACGCTGGAGTCTTCTGGGCTTGTGTACAAAACTTGAGGACTCGCAGCTTTTTGCAAATCTCACTATTCGTTCTGTTATCATGGAGCTCTTGTTATCAAGTGTCAACAACGATATTCATAAATGAAGTAACATAAAATACAAATAAAATATATAATATTGACTTGATAAATGACAGCCAATCCTTGTTTTCCAACTAACAAATGTCTAAAACTTAGATATACCTAAAATTAATAATAGTAATAATAATAATAATAATATTTAGTTTGTGTTGTAACTATATTTTTGTTTGCAAAATTAATACATTTATAAATAACTTTTTTTAATTACATTTTAGGTTAACAATAATTATTCATTCTTTCATTTTCTTTTCGGCTTAGTCCCTTAGGTGGCCACAGCGGAATGAACCGCCAACTTATCCAGCATATGTTCCAGCTGCATCCCATCACAGGGATACATCCATACACACTTATTCACACACATACACTACGGAAAATTTAGCCTGCCCAATTCACCTACAGTATACCACATGTCTTATGACTTGTGGGGGAAACCAGAGCACCGGAAGGAAACACACGCGAACACGGGGAGAACATGCAAACAACACACAGAAATGCAAACTGATTGTGCTACCCACTGTGCCACTGTGACCCCTAACAATAATTATATTAATACAAATTTTATTATTAAGACACCAAGTAACAGTAACACTGAGATGATGATGATTAATATTTATCTTAGGAATTATAATAAACTCATAATAAAGTTTTTGTGAGTGTAATAATTCATTTTTTAAAATCATATCATTTTAAAATAAAATATGATTATTATAAAATGCATATTAATAATCAATATTGCTGATGATTATATTTTATTATTAAGACTGAAACTACAATAGGATTAACTTGAATAATAACACCAATAATTATGATACTATTTTTAATACTACTAATTAAAAAAATATTAATAAAGTGCATGTGGATTTGTGCTTTAGTACACTCAGATTGGGTCAAATATGGACAAACCCAATGTTGTTGGGTTTTTTTCATGCATCAGTATGTTAGTCTTAAAGGGGTGGCCCAGAGTATATTTTTAAGGCTTGGTTGTGTTTAAAAGAGGCAAAGCAATGTGTACTCATGCTTCACTTGTAGAAAATCACGCTATTTTTCATATATCTTACTTTGATTATATACAGCTACTCAGCTATCATAATAACGACTGTCATATTTACTGTCATAAAGGCTTGCCCTCAAGAGGCTCTGATTGGTCAGCTAACATGTTGTGCTGTGATTTGTGGATCGGCTCCACGTCACCAGGAAAAACATTACACCCCTACAAACACACACTTTTGCGGTGTAAATACTGTCAGTCAGAGTAGCTGTTAGCAGTATCAGTTTGAGGCTGAATCAGACAGAAAATGACACAGCTGAACCTCACGCCTGCTCTCTAAAATAAAATCTGTTGAGTGTCTTTCACATATATTCGTGTTATAAGCATGTGTAAGTAATGTGAAACGTTCACATATCTTTTGTAAGTTTTGTTATTTGAGATGTAGAACGCAAGGAAAGCAGCCGCATAGAGAGACACTGCAGCACTGCTAAAGATTGTTGGTGTTTACAGCGATTTGACGGATACATTTGAATTTGTAGCTAAATTGTTATCAGTGCCAAACAGCATTTCCCATTGTTTACATCCTTGTTCATGTCCTCGCTACAACATATCATTAACGCTAGACACTATGCATGTAATAGATCAATTTCAACAAATAAAAATTCTTACAGGTTGTGGCTCACAATCCACAGCTTCTGCTATTATAGTTGGAGCTGCTCCTTCTTTGAGGAGTTTTTAGCCGAATCCAGCACTGAACTGGGAGAGATTCTGTAAGATGTCCTTTCTCAAAAGCAAGCTATACATTTTTTATAATTCTCTGGAACATAATTTAAATTAAATTGTAAGCACTTCTCTATTTATGTCATGTCCTTTGGAAGCCCAAAAAAGAAACAGAAGAAGCTCTGTGGAAATAGCAGTGTCTGAACAGCATTTTAGCTTTCTCTGCTACAACATTACATGCGCGTAACCTGAAACGTTTGTGGGGTTTTTTGTATTCCCCAAACTTTGTTTGCTGTAGGCTATGCTAAGCTAACTCTGTAAAAGCCAATGTCTCCCTTTGCATTAAACATTTAGCATATTACCCTCAGAGATGTTTTTTATGTTCACACATCTACATTACACATCAACTAAAGTTTAAAATATAATATCGTAGTGGACCATCCTCTTAAGAATATCTCTAAAACAGTGACAAAATTCACATATAGAAGATATAAACATCCAAATCTTGCAGTTTGTCACATTTATGTAATTGGACCAATTATTTTTTGACATACACCTCATACTACAATACTCTCCAGTACACAGGTGTCAAAGCCAGTTCCTGGAGGGTCAGAGCTCTGCACTGTTTAGTTTCAACCCTAATTAAACCCACCTTATCAAACTAATTGAGTCCTTTAGGCTTGTTTGAAACCTATATGTTGAAGCAGGGTTGGAACTAAATCTGGCGCCCTCCAGGAACTGGCATTGACACCTGTGCTGTAGTATCTGACATGTCCCGCACCGTTCACTGTACTGTTGCTATATGTGCTTGGAGCTACTCTGTGCAGCACCCTATCCTAATGCTTTGATTCAAATTTGTCACACATTAAAATATTTGCACATTTTAAAGCAATTCACATGAACTTTAAAATACATTTTTCAACCAACTGTTGGATTTGCCAATATTTGACCCAGCGTTGTGTTATAACAACCCAGCATTTTTTAGAGTGTTCAGACAGAGTGAATGTTTGACACTGGAGAGACATCAATCTGACGTCCTGCAGCTCACTGCATGGAACAGGAGTCAATCCTGCGGGTGCTTGACGGGTCTGTACTGTTTAAAGTTCAGGCTCCTCGCAGAGAGTTGTGCTGTTTTGTTGGAGGGGGTTTTCCGCAGACAGTCCATACACGCTGGCCAAAACCACAAGACTCCAAGAGCTGCTCACAGAAAGAGGACTGCCATGTTAAATTAAAACAGGGGCCCGCAAACACAAGCTAAAATAAAACAAGCCTGGATCGCATTCAAGCTCGCCTCGGTGGCTAAAAATGCACTGTCAGGCCAAATCTACAGAGACCCGTCCAGCTGAGCGGAGACCTAAACAGGCTCTCCTTGTGGTGGTGGTTGCTCGCACAGCAGCACAGGGAGGCATTTAGTGGGGATTCATGATCTGCCAAAGGAAAAAGAGCTAAGAGATCATATGAGCCCCTGTTGACTAGGAATCAGTAGCTGCATTTCCTCTGTCACTTCTGGGGTTTGATCGGGACTCCTCTGGTTTCCTCCAAGCTAATGGCCAGGAGTTTCTGGACCCACAAAATACCTTGAACCAAAGCAGGCCAGTTGGAGTTTGAGTAGTGGTCATTTCCAATGTTTCCTTACTCTATCAGTCTAGCTCAAAACGCTTTTAGACTGCAGCGAATGTCACATATAACTCATGATTATGATCTGAGGTGGATTCTAATCACCGTGTAAGGCAGAAATACAGTAGAAGACCATGTGCAGTGAGAATTTTACGGTTGTATCTATCTTCCAGGACCTTCTATGAGGACCTTACGTTATTATGCACATGCACAGTTCATTAGGATCGGCAATATGGCTGGTCACAGGGTAAAGTCTAGATAGTGTACACAGCCGGCCGGAAGTGCGATATGCATATCAATATAGCAGCATTTTTATGACACTGTATAACAATAGTTAATATTTTTACAGTACTGTGAGGGTTGAGTCTAGGGTAAGGGTAGGGGTAGAAATAAGTAAAAAATACAATTCATTGGTTAATTTAATAGAAAACATAAATAATACCCGGTACAACTACTGTTTTTACATTACTGTGATGTTTGGGTTTAGGGTTGGGGTGGGGGTGACGTTAATAAAACACAATTAATGGGAAATTTATTAAGTAATATAAATAATTTTTGTTTAACCATATCTGATCTAGCAACAACCTGGTCACAGCAAACGTTCAACAGCAATCATGATCACTATTAAAAAAAAAATTATAATTATTGTTAGTTGATTCAGGATTATCACAGCAAGAAGGTCGCTGGTTCGAGCCTCGGCTGGGTCAGTTGGCATTTTTGTGTGGAGTTTGTATGTTCTCCCTGTGTTGGCGTGGGTTTCCTCCGGGTGCTCTGTTTTACCCCACAAGTCCAAAGACGTGGTACAGGTGAATTGGGTAAGCTAAAATTGTCCATAGTGTATGAGTGTGAATGAGTGTGTATGGATGTTTCCCAGTGATGGGTTGCAGTTGGAAATGTTAATGTCTTTTCATCTATGATCATTTTTCTGTTTTGTAGTGTGAGACACATTTGTTAATATTAGTTGTATCTGCATTGCACTCACAGCTGGGAGAGTAAACCACAGTGCATTCCATCATTTTAATGCCATGTTGAAGCAAATGTTTCATCATATTAGAGGTGCTTTCTCCCTTGCATGAAATTCTCTCTCTTGACCGCTTGTGTTGCATTTAGCAATTCTATCATCTTTTTTTCACAAAGTTGAACCAAACTTTTGAACATGCTGATCTTTCTTTAAAAGAACTACTGATTTTGCATTTTAATCTCTCTTATGCTACTGTCTCCCATAATAACAGCTAGTTATATATACTTTTTTTTCCTCATGTTATATCTAAATAATTTAGGCTTGTAATTGCTACTTAAGGAAAGTGTATTATTTATTTAATTATCTGACAAACTGCCACAGTTAAGAGTTTAACAATCTCATTATCTGACAAACTGCCACAGTTAACAGTTTAACAATCTATTGGTTATAGCCTAATGTGGCAAGAATAAAAGGTAAAACTTGAAGTATTTGCCCTTTTTTTCTATCAAAAACCTAAAATCAATAAGAACTGATTTGTTGATTGGAATCTGAATTAATTAAAATGATATACAAACCAGAGAATGACAGAGAGATGTTAAGGGCTGGTTTTAGAGCATCCCTGTGAGGCCATTTGTCTGACAGCGAAGACATGCTTGCTTTTAGCCTCTTGAGCGTGCTTGAGCTCTGAGGCTACTGGCCTGGTGTAAGCCTGACTCGCACTGTCCCGACAGGGGAAATGCAGTTACTATGTCACAGCCAGCCTGGGAGGCTCAGCAGGGAAACCCAACACTCGACCTTGGGAGCCCTCTCTCCGTCACCCTATACCCTCTGTGAGCCTGCTATCAGCGGCAGCAAATCTCCTGTTCAGATTCCACAGGCTCCTGCCACTTTGACAGGTCAGGGCAAGCTGGACCTAGATAAGACTGAATCATGGGCCCTAAACCAGCAGGCTCATCTGTCCCAAGAAACTCTATCCACAGTGCCAAACAAGCTGTAAGCGCTGTATTCAAATGACAAGCCTTTAATCATCATTGGGTTATGTTTGCACAAAGAACAACCTTGCTCTCTTTGCACAAATAATGATCACTATTGATTTGTAAGAAGAGCACAATTGATGTCCTTTTGCACTGTATTTTATTTTTGCTAGCATTTGACATTGTAAGGACTAGTAATAACAAGAAGGGGAGTAAATATTTTTCACATTGGGAATGATTGAAATGGATTCAGTCTGCTGATTGATCCAACTATTATTTAGAGACTGAATAAATAACATTCTGATTGGTGAAAACTACTACTACTACTACAATCAAAAATTACGTTAACTGTTTGTTTAAACTACTTATTTAAAATGAGCTGAAACAACACTATTCTTGAGTTTTTTGAGGGGCATCTTAAATGTTTTAAATTCAGTCCACCTAAATAAGTAAAAAAACAATGTTAACTTCATTCCTTCATGTTGTCCCACCACAAATTGATGTACTACTTCTACTACTACTAAACGACCACCCCAAACTGAGTGTGCCTCACACAGGTGAGTGGGCTTGACAAACCACCTGTAGAAAACACACTCTTTCATCTCTCTGACACTTTAACCAACACTTGCACAAGTTTTGCACATTTGCACCAGACACGTTCTTTCAATTATCACAAAAAAGTGTATTTATGATGTGTGCTTCACAAAGGTGAGTGGGCTTGACAAACCACCTGTAGAAACACACTTCTCTGTTCTCTAAAAAAAAGTTATGACATGAAGATGACAATGATGATTTGTTTTAATATTAAAAAACCTTTAAAAAAGTAGATTGTTAATAATAAGTCTTAATGTTAGGTCAATGCCAGTTGCTGCAGGTCTGTAAGTTTTGAATTCACAACTCTTTATTGTATGCGAGATTATTATTATTATCATTACCAGACTGTATGTGCATGTGTATGAAAAAGGTAAATTCCCAGAGACAAAGAAGCGTTCAATATGTGAAGGAGAGTGCGACACTTTATGATGGAGATACTCAAGAAAGAAACTAATAAAGTGAAGGTTGTTATGTCATATTAAGGGTATATGCATTTTAATACAGTACAGATATATCATTTACAGCACAGTACATATACAGTGTTGATACAATTTCAATTCATCCAAAACAAAATTTAATAAAAATTATGTTCAAGCTCAGAACTGTATTTTAACAATAATACTGTATGTTTACAATAAAACAAATATCTGATAACAAATATAACTACTTTACAGTTTTAATTAATTTAAGTAATTTTTTTACGTTTTATTAGTATTTTTTATAATTGAAATATCATCTATACTGTATAGATGCAGTTTAATGTAATCCTTCATTACTGTATCTTGACTACTATTATTATTATTATTATTATTATTATATACCCTGGTCAATCGGCGGTTTTTAAAACACTATCAGTTGGGTTTAGGGAAGGTGGAGAGTGGATGTATCGGTCGGTTGGTCAGTCAGTCGACAGTGACCTCTGGTGGATTTAAGCGAGAAGAGCAAGCAAGAATGGCACTCGCAAGAGAAATTTGAGATCTCAAAATGCATACACAGCGGCCTCTGGTGGATTCCAAAATTAAAACTTTTTTAAAAATGTAGCTCCTGGGACATATTTGGCGCTCCCAGAAATGTATATAGGCGTCATAATCAGAATAAGACTGGGTTGTTGTTTTTTCATAGTAGAAGACTAAAAAAATCTGCACTTATTTAAAATAAAATAAAAAATACTTTTTATAAATGTCTTTATTGTTACTTTGGAAAAAATGTGCTACTTGTTAAAAAACATTTGTTATTGGACATAGATACATTTTTTTATCTAGATTAATCTCACTGAAATCTTGGAATTAATCTAGATTAAAATGGCTCATTTGAATTTTACCAAAGGCTACCCAAATAATGACTAAAAGTAAGTCTTTGAGAACAGGTTTTTCAAGCCAGGTGGCGCATTAGACCAGGGGCTCATCTCCGGTTTCCAAAATGCATCACAAACTACTTGAGAGAATGTTCTACTATGATAATTGGTGATGAAAATAAATTATGTCCAATAAGATGAACTTGTGATTACTAGCTGTTTATTCACTTAAACATAAATTTTGAACTGTAGGCCTACATAAGCTCGAAACAGAGATTTTTGATTACCTTAATCCAAATAAAGTCATAACTGAACTAAACAGAAATGGAATTAAGACGTGGAGTATGCATATATTAGTGGCATTGTTGAAGTAAACACAGCAATCAAACTATTACCATCATGTAGGAAGTTTCGCCATATTTTCTGACAAGATGCACATATGTGGCTGTCAGTAAAGGACCGCACACACACACATACATCGCAAAATGCAGATGTTTTTTTTCTTACCATTTGGCATGAGTTATTATATTCCATAACACTCTCACCAGTCTTTACTCTTTATTTGCATCTAATACCCCAGTTTGTCAGGGGCATGAATGAAATGTTCATGAGTGAAAACACCCAAAATTACAGAAAACTCTTGAAAGCACTTTACGTAAACACTTTAATTATATTATTGTCTATTAAGGCAAATAACTAGATTACAGATGTTGATGTAAGCGTAGTCAGTAGTGTCTTCGAAGTAAGTGAAAGATCCAGAAGGGAATCCTGCTGATTTTTTGTCAGATGGCTCATCGGTCAGGTATACATCCGCGCTAAAATATTAAGGTTAAAGTCATCATAGCTTGCATAAAATAGACCCAGCTCCCAACCCATCTTTGAGAATAGATTAACGGTGATATATATTTTTTTATCGTCCGATAAATGCCTATTAACGTCGATAACAGCCCACCACTAGTTATTACACTTATCACTTATTCTGGGGGAAAATGCCATAAATGAAAATATGTTTATTTGAAATTTTGGAAGAAATGGTATCAGAATAAACCCGTTTCTGCAACAGTTTACTTCAAAGCATTGGTATGCATCTTGAAAACCCACGCCAGCCTCTGCACAAGTGCTCAAGTGCAGCCACGAGTCTCTCATGATCAGCCTGGAGAGCTGGAGAGTGATTTTTTTTGATAGCGGGGCATTAATGATCACCTCTCACTGGGAATTTCTGGATGGAAGGTGTGGGTGAATGAGCTCCTCAGAGAATCCTTCAGTTTTACATGCATGTCGAGACACATCTCCACACCCCCAGAAACATACACTCTTGTATGCGGAGCTTTGGCATTATAGCAATTGAACTCTAATCACCATAATGAAAAGAAAAACTATTATCCAAGTGCCAACTCTGACACTATAACTTGCTTCTGGGTACGGATGAAAGGGTTTTTTAAATCTCTCAAACTTGTCGCAAACATGTTTTGTAAATATTTAAGGGCACTCAACAATTAGCACTTCAGTTTAAAAAAGAAGCAGGAATCTACTTTGTGTATAGAAAAAAATATTAATTTAGATTATTCATTCAATAACCAAGTAATCTACGTTTATAATAATAATGTAATCATAATATTTCATTCATTTAATCAGGTTTCAACTAAACTATTTAGTTATACAAAGTGTAACTTAATATTTGTAGTGAGTTTGATTGATGCAAGTTGAGATGACCAGAAATGTTAAGTTTATTGAACTAACAATAATTAATGTTGTAAATTTTTTACAATGTTACTATAAATCATATTTAAATCATAAAGTGTTAAAATCATCTTCCAGCATAACCACTACATGTTTCAAAATCAATATTTACATTTCATACATTATTACAATCATTTAATTTGAGAATTCTTTTAAAAAGGGTGCAGGAATCATTAGCTAATTTGCATTCAAAGGTGCACACAAAAAAACTAAGGGCTCTATTTTAACGATAGACTAAGTCTAAAGCGCATGGTGCAAAAGCATTAAGGACGAGTCCGAATACACTTTTGCTATTTTAGGGATGGAAAAATATGCTCTGCGCCCCGGCACATGGTCTAACAGGGTTGTGCTTATTCTCTTAATGAGTTATGGGTGTGTTTTCAGCATAACGTGTATTAAATCAATCAGAGTCTCATCTCCAATTCCCTTTATCAGTCAGTTGTGTCGCACCATGGCACATTTGCTATTTAGATGGCGGACTTTGTAGGAGGAAAAACTGAATGCTTCACTACCAAGAAAACAGTTTAAGGGACCATCTGCAGCGAGGATAAAGAACGAGGCTTCTCCATTTAGCCTAATTACTTTCTCTATATTTTACTTTTACTCTTTACTTTACTCCTTTACTTTCATGAATGAGGAAGCGGTGTTTACGCACTTCGCTCAAGACACCCATAAACTTATATATTTAATTTAATTTGTTAAGCACAAAGATTCGTTTCAAAACTGTTTCTAAATTCAGGTCTAATTTCCAGCAAACAAATAAATAAACAATAATAAGAAATGTGGTCAAAAAAGTTATTAAAAGTTATTACCAAACACACGTCCTATTCTTATGGTGATGCATACCAAAACCCAACAGATGGACAAATCTAAGCTTGTTTATATTAAAACAAATATACATATGCATATAATAAATAATACTGCTAATAATAATATTACACAAATGCAAATTGTCATGAATAAACTGAATAAAGCCCCCTGACATGAAGAAGGCATGGAGGCAGTGGTTTTTATATTTAAGCAGAAAATTATAATTTTTGTAACATTTTAATCCTTTAATTTTTTTTCATGTGTAAAGATATTTGTGTATTGCTGTAGATCCTGTGTGTATCAAGCAATGTGTAAGGCTTTGGACCTGCATAGGCGAATAACTAATGCTCTCTGTGATTTCAGTTCCTCAAAATAGCAATGTGACAACAATGCGTCTTAACACACCTCCTTTTTAGACCGGAACACCCATGAGTCCACAAAGTGCTGCAAATGGACTTGCTACTTAAACAACGTGGTGCAAATTGTGAAAATCAGGGTTTCGCTGGTCTGAAAATAGCAACAAATCTCGCCAAACACTTCTTGCGCCTGGTACGATAGGGCCCTGAAGCAGGTTGCACACCAGAAGCCACGCATTTCAGAATTCTAAACATAGGTTTCTATCAGGGTACACACCGGCGCCGCAAGTCGGCGGTTGTTGGTGGCTGTCTGCGGCGCCCAGCCACGACTCAGGACACTGTTCATATTTCTGCCGTGCCACAGAGCACTATCTGATTAGTTTTATTTTAAATAGCATGCGAATGTGCACGTCTGGTGTGCGACACTTTCAACTGTCATGTGCGAGCCGTGTCGCAGCGCAACCGGTGTGTGACGCCCTTGAGTTTTTCTCCTAGTTCAAAAAAGGGGCATATTTGACATATACAGTTAAAGTCAGAATTATTTGCCCCCTTTGAATCACTTTTTTTTTTATATTTCCCAAATTATGTTTAACAGAGCAAGGAAATTTACAAGGTATGCCTGATAATATTTTTTCTTTTGGAGAAAGTCTTATTTGTTTTATTTCGGCCAGAACAAAAGCAGTGTTTAATTTTTTAAAAGCCATTTTAAGGTCAAAATCATTAGCCCCTTTAAGCTATATATTTTTTTCGATAGTCTACAGAACAAACCATCATTATTAAATAACGTGCCTAATTACCCTAACCTGCCTAGTTAACCTAATTAACCTAGTTAAGCCTTTAAGTGCCTCTTTAAGTTGTATAAGTGTCTTGAAAATATCTAGTAAAATATTATTTACTGTCATCATGGCAATGATAAAATAAATCAGTTATTAGAAATAAGTTATTAAAACTATGTTTAGAAATGTGTTAAATTCTCTCCATTAAACAGAAACTAGGGAAAAAAATAAACAGGGGGGCTAATAATTCTGACTTCAACTGTACTTCACAAACACATTCTGGGGATTACATGTAGTACATATTGTCAAAAGTGACAACATATAACCCCTTAAATAGATATCTGGAAATAGAAACACTTAATGTTGCAGCTTAATGTCTTTTTAAGTCAGTGTAGACTACAGCAGCTAAATGTTGTGTGCCAAACCACACTTCCAGACAGCAGACACACAGAAAGAGTCAAGATCATGCACTCGTTTACACAAAACATGCTCATGTGTACACAAATAGCCAGACAGAAACAGAATGCAGGAACTCGAAACAAGATGTCAACCATTTTTATCTCAGCACTATATAAAACTACACTGGGAAAAAAAAGCCTCATTGGATCAACTTTAAAATATTGCTTTACCTTCTTACACTTAAAAGAAATAAGTTTTTCCAACTTATTTATTACTGAAAACCGTGATAAATTAAGTGGGAAATAATTAATTCATGTAGTTGTAACATGCTGAAGTAGCTAGTTTAAGTTTTCACTTTGTGTACGTAAAAAATGCTGCACATGTGATGATTAAACATTGAGCAAAGACATCTGTCTGGACGTACAAAGGCATATTTTTGTAATATTTTAAACACGTATATAAGGGATGTCCCGATTTTTGTACTGCCAATCTGACCTGTGTTACTTACAACCCAGGCTCATTGTAAATACTGGCCTAAGTTCACATTTTTGCAAAAACTAAAATAAAGTCTGCTCTGAGTACACTGAAAAAATTACTTTTGCTGCTTATTTAAACTACTTTAAAATGAGTTGAAAACATCATTCTTACGAGGCGGGGGGGGGGGGGGGGGGCAACTTAATTGTTTTATGTTTAATCCACTTAAGTTAGTAAAAATGATTAATTTAACTTAATTTGTACAATACATTGCACATTTCAGATGACAAATCTACAAATACGAATCCCAATGTGATACTTGTATTTGCTTAGTCCCCAGAAGTACAGATGCTGTGTTTAAAATTTACAGCAAGAAAAGCTGAGGGAATAGGATTTAAACAAAGTTATCAACATGCTCACCTAGTTGATTAATCTCATTAAAGAATAAAAAAAGTTGCTGCCTTTCTAAAATATTGTTTATATAATCAAATGAGGTATTTTTAATGAAATGTACACTAATTTGCTTACATTGCATTGCATACATGTGTTCTAGCACATGCACATTGGAAGCAAGGTTAAATGTCTTGTTTAGTTGTTGTTGTTTTTTACATATTAATGTACTGTAAGTGTTGATGGATTGGAGATTATACTGTATGGCTTAGTGCAGAGGAAAAAAATGATTTTAACCCTTTTGTACTGTTCAAACCCTTTCGTTATGTTCGTGGCTGTTTTGCCCCATTGATTTCCATTATAACCACATTTTTTTAATGCAAAGTCATGACGCCAAAAAAGCCTGCATTCTTGATTCTTGGTGGATTTTCCTGTTGGGAAGAGGTGAAATTTTTCATTTTTACCGTTGATCATTAGTTGGCACTGGTTTTATGGTGTCATGGCTTTGCAGTAAAAAAAATGTGTTAAAATGGAAGTCAAGAGAGGAACAACTGCCACAAACATACTGAAAGAGTAGTAAATTTGCCCAGAGTGTATTGTTGAGATTTTTTTTTATTCCAAAGCATTTTCCCTAAATATGTGTCACACAAGGGTTAAGAAAACAGCCTTAAAATGTCAGACACAAATTGATCAAATGTAACAAAGCTCATTCAAAAGAAAATGGCCTAAAAAAGCATTGTAATCCAACAGACTAATTGATCAAATGTGACAAAAGAAATACTTATATTGAAAGCTTTCTTACATTAGGCCATAAACAAAACTGGTAACACTACTGGTCACAAAACTGGTCACAATTCATGCTATTAACTACTGGCTTATTACCTGCCTATTATTAAGAAATTAACTGTTTATTAGTAAGAGAGAGCAGGGCACAAATTAATACGTTTTGGTTTTGGCCAAATAGTGAACAAAGTAATGGGGTTAGACAAACTATATTTTTTACCAACAACACACAAGCCTCACCTACAAATGAGCACTGATAGTATGATCGCTGAACCTATGGTTTCTGTGTAGTATTGCCAAAAGTGCCAGGAGTAAAGCGAAGCAAGTTGTAACAGACAGAGGGTTAGTTGTAACAAGGGCTTAAAAAGTGTGTGGCTTATTTGTAACACCATTACAACTAACCCCTTTGTGTCATGTTTTCCTCAAGACTAGCAGTTGCTGTGTTTTATTTTACATCTTTCAAAGTGGTTCCATCTTCTAGCCTAGAGGACGATGGTCACAACAATATAAGATTTTACTTACATACTTTCACAGATTTATTTTAAATAAAAAAATATAGACTATTTTAAAAAATACATGTACACTGCCTGACAAAAGTCTTGTTGTCGATCCCAGTTGTAAGAGCAACAAATAATAACTTGACTACTAGTTGATCATTAGGAAAAGTGGCAGAAGGTAGATTTTTCTGCTGAATCATCTGTTGAACTGCATCCCAATCATCACAAATACTGCAGAAGACCTATTGGAACCCGCATGGACCCAAGATTCTTACAGAAATCGGACATGTTGGTGAAGGAAAAATCATGATTTGGGGTTACATTCAGTAAGGGGGCCTGCGAGAGATCTTCAGAGTGGATGGCAACATCAATGGTCTGAGGCACAGAGACATTTGTGACATTACATAACAAACCACAGGAGAGGGCAAATTCTTCAGTAGGATAGCGCTCCTTCTCATACTTCAGCCTCCACATCAAAGTTCCTGAAAGCAAAGAAGGTCAAGGTGCTCCAGGATTGGCCAGCCCAGTCACCAGACATGAACATTATTAAGCATGTCTGGAGTAAGATAAAGGAGGAGGCATTGAAGATGAATCCAAAGAATTTTGATGAACTCTGGGAGTCCTGCAAGAAAGCTTTCTTTGCCATCTCAGATGACTATTAATAAGTTATTTGAGTCATTGCAGAGATAAACAGAGCCATACACAATATTAAATCTTTTTCCACTGCACCCTGAATTTTTATTCTATACTGTACATTATTTCTATTAAGTGACAAGACTTTTGTCTATGCAAAGTCCGACCTTACTGTCCTAATTAGTTAAAAATCAAGGCATGATCATATTTTATTTTGGTAAAATAAGCGTAATCTAGAGGCTTTTGCCTTTCATATAAGCTACTTGTGATATCAAATGATCAACTAGAAGTCAAGTTATTATTTGTTGTTCCTAAAACTTGGATACGTGACAAGACTTTTGTCAGGGAGTGTATGCTGCAAAAATGTTTTTTCCCGAGTTTACCTTAAAAGTATGCCATGTTTAACCCTAAGCAAATACCTTAATACTGTTACATTTTACCCCACGTTACTTTGTGCCCTGTGCTCCCCTAGTTATAAAGTATGATTTTATTCTACATCCCGAATTTACCCAAAACCTAAACCTAGCTTCTCCATGACTATTAATAAGCAGGTAACTAGTAGTTGATTAAGCTAGTAGTATTAAGATAATGGTTTGTTAATACTGTGAATTGTGACTTAAAATAAAGTGTTACCAAAAAAGGTTATAAAAAGCCTTTTAAAAAGTCTCAAAATTCACAGGTGTGCAAAAAAAATTGTCTTTCCTTCAGTTTACGCAAAATTAAAAGAAAATTCTTTCCAATTAATACACTCAACACACCTGAACAACACAAGTGAATACACCATAAAACTTTTTAAACATGTATCAGAGTTGCTCATCCTCCTCATATGCCTTCTGACTGACAGACACTGCGTTCCTCAGATGTTACAGTATCTGTTTGGTTAGCAGTAGCGTGACTCATAATAACTGGTAAGCAGCACATCATGGGTTCAGTCACAGGATGACAAACACACACACACACACACACACACACACACAAACACACACACACACACACACACACACAAACACACACACACACACACACACACACACACACACACACACACACACAAATAGCTGCTTTCTCACTGACTGTACATCTCGCACTTGTCAAAGGCAAGCTAAGACCTGCTGATCTGAAGAGATGTCAACATGTGAAAGACCCAGCATCCCAGTTTTTAAGCGGGCTGGCGGATTCATATTTAGGGAAAGCCCAGTAAATGTGGTCTGCTTTGCATTTAGCGTGGAAATATGATCATCTGCTGCAGAAGGGGGTCCAGTAAGAGCTGTGGTGGCATGTTAAAAGCGTATCGGAATATCAACATGTCAAGTCATTTCGGTAAAGATCGCAAGTCTTCCTTCGGATGCCGTTTCTACCACAGACGTGGGGTCAAATGAGGCAAGATCAGCAAGGGAACAAGACCGCTTGCTGTCTGAAATGTTAGAAGGTCGCCATCTGGTGACTAAGAGTGGAAGTGAACATGCAAAAAAAAGAGTAAAATAGATATATTCACTATTTGAAGAGATGCAAAAACTTCTATGTGCCATTCCTAAATTTTTTCTTTTTAAATAAGCACTAATTTCTAAGACTCTTGTGTGTACGTTCAGTAATATCATTTTGATGACGATTCATTCTTTTTATTGCCTTTAATGTGAAATAACAAAAACAGGAGGTTGAGAAAAATGCTCATTCTAGAAGGAAATTTCAGACAGCACATATATGTTTTTTTTTCATCTGAACTCTTCATTTACTCACCTATATCTTTGGTTAGTCTTTGAAACACATACAGTACTAAAGTGCTTTTAGATACAGTACACAGCAAAAGTAAGTCCGAGGCACTCAAAAAATGTGAAAAAAAAAACATTAAAAAGCCTGCGCGTTTCTGCAAATACTTGAAGGCAAGTGTTTGCCAAGTGTTTGCCAAAACGCGTAATTGCAGTTTTAAGGAATAGCCATGTCAATAAAGGCTTTTTAATGATTTTTTCCACATTTTTCAAGTGCCTTGGACTGACTTTTGCTGTTTATTCTGATAATTCTCTTATCCAAAAAGCACCAACACATTAGCCCTTTTGTTTTATTTTGGATGCTTTTAGATGGAATTAATGCAGCCTGAGAAGTGCTCAATGTACAATATTAAAAATAATATTTGACAAAAAAGTCTATTAAAGAATTATTCTATAAGAATTTTCACTATGACGAATTGTTTTTGTGGAATGGAAAGGTTTCATGGAACCACTGATGCTAATAAAATCACTTTTTTAGAGTATTTGTTTATTGTTTAGATAAAAGCCTACGTTCATCAAATGATGAAGTGATCTTATCTCTTTCAGAGAATAAAGAGTTGGATTAAGTTGTGCAATTAATGTGGATTCATTTTCTAATGTTGAGGGCAGAAACATTAATATGTGTAAAACAAACTGGAGCTACATCATTTTACAATACATAATAGTTGGTATGCTTTAATCGATCGGCTGGAGATTGGTATCTGACGATTAATGACTGGATCGGTACTGTCCAATCTGGCCGATCTTATGAACCGATCGCAAGTGTTTGTTTATGAGTTTACAAGAAGGCTTATACAGATAGCAGCACTACAACATGTGAGGAGGTTAATGATGCGTTGGGCCATAAGCGATTGTTGCGCATGCTTCACAGCAGCTTTATGCTTTATTTAATAATATAAATTTTTGTAATTTATCACAATAAACTGTCATTTTTAGGTCTGTTTCTTTTTAGTAAAGAAGTAATGGATTTAAAGGTTTGCATTTTAACTTCTTATGCATCAAACCTTTTTTTTCATTGAGTGTGTTGAATTCCTCTTCCGTCATTTGCAATGTTTCTGCATAGCATTGTTAATTTCAATTGTTTTTTATATCTGTTTTATGAATTATTTTCTGCAAAGCTGCTTCTGACCATGATATGTCCACACTAAATGGTTATATTGTTTAAGATTTAAGTTTAAGATACATGTTTAAGATTTTATGCAGTAATAATAATGTATAGGATTAAATGCAGCATCCTTAGTTTATTATCTTAGGTAACGAGAGATCTTCACTTAAGTATCATACTTAGAGCGGAAATGTGCTTTATGCAATGGCAAAGTTACATAAAACTTGAAGCATCAGAATCGGTACTTGCTATTGGCCAATTACCATGACAAGGAATCAGTACTCGGTATCAGCTGCAAAAATCCTAATCGGAGCACCATTACATAAAAGTTTATGGTAACACTTTATTTTGATGGTCCATTTGGGTGTTGACTCTCTGCCTAATATCTGTTGATACTGCTCCTTCAACAGACATTTAACTGACTATAAGAAACTTTGCAAGTACATGGCAACTTGCACTAACCCTAACCCCAACCTAACAGTCTACTTATAATTTAATGAGAATTAGTTAGCATGTAAGATGCAATGTAACGTAAATTCAACAAACAGATAAAATAAACAAAATAAAGTGTGACCAACTTGGGTTGGGTTAGGGTTAATGTAAGTTGACATGTACTTATATTCGGTTAAATGTCTGTTTAGCAGCATCAATAGATATTAAGCAGACAGTCTACTAACACTCATATGGACCATCAAAATAAAGCGTTACCACTACTACTACTACTAACACTACTACCACTAATACAACCCTACAAACTACTACTACTACTATTACTACTACCACTAATA
>CAIGQZ010034990.1:17892098-17932971 GCA_903798205.1 Danio tinwini | reverse complement strand
TTAACCTATAGTTAAAACATTTAAATTGCAATTTAAGCTGAATATTAGTAGCTTGAAAAATATCTAGTAAAATATTGTCATCATGGCAAAGATAAAATAAATCAGTTATTAGAAATTACTTATTAAAACTATTTTTAGAAATATGTTTAAAAAAATGTTCTTTCCATTAAACAGAAATTAAGGGGAAAAATATACAGGGGGGGTTAATAATTCTGACTTCAACTGTAGTTAACAGCTTGTAAAAACTAAAGAGTTATCAGTATTATCTAAATGTCAGTGCGTCCCTGCTTTCAGAAGAAACAGACAACATCTGGTCAAAGATTAATTGGTGGTTCAAATATGAACTAAATTCACTGAAAGACATGAGGATAAGTAAACAATGACACAATTACATTTTTCTAAGTATATTACAAAATGATTCAGATATAACAAACCATTAGCCTGAATATCTTCTCATGCACGGTGCACATGGTAGCACTCATAAAACTCAAACAGATGTTCAGCTCCACATGAAAAAAGAACCAGTAAACTAACTCTGTTACTATCCATGTCTTAAAGTGTTTGTATTGGCGTGCATATTGGTAGTAATGGTTATAATGATGACAGCTCACTCATTCTTGTCATTGACATGGTTGAAGAAGGCTTGGCTCGTCCAGCTTTATCTTTTTGGCTTTGTGAAACCATGTCAAACACTCGGCTTCAATCCACAGCCAGATTGCCTTTCACTTCGAGTTTAATGAGGAATTTCATGGCCTGGAAGCTATTTTCTATCCTAATGCAAGAACAAAATGGTGAGTTGATAAATATATCAAGTTTGATACATCTATTGCAATGATGGTGATTGGTCTATGTTTTGCTATATATGTTAATTCTGTCATAAATACAGATTAATTCAATTTCTAGGCAATCAAGTTGTAATGTTTATTATCGCCCCATTTACAATAAGTCATTTTTATTTCTTGGGATTAAGGGAAATATTCAATGGCGCTTCCTATATAACAGTTTTTTTTGGTTTTTAACCAAAGCCATTTCCACCTCAGAATAAACAAAAATAAAATGACAAATTTAATCTAAAAAAAGCTAAATGTAAATGTACACTACAAGACAAAAGTCTTGTCGTCGATCCCAGTTGTAAGAGCAACAAATAAAAACTTGACTTCTAGATCATTTAGAAAAGTGGCAGAAGGTAGATTTTTTCGATGAATCATCTATTGAGCTGCATCCCAATCATCACAAATACTGCAGAAGACCTATTGGAACCAGCATGAACCCAAGATTCTCACAGAAATCGGACAGGTTTGGTGAAAGAAAAATCATGATTTGGGGTTACATTCAGTAAGAGGGCGTGCGAGAATTCTGAAGAGTGAATGGCAACATCAACAGCCTGAGGTATCCAGACATTTGTGCTGCCCATTACATTACAAACCACAAATGAGGGCAAATTCTTAAGCAGGATAGCGCTTCTTCTCATACTTCAGCCTCCACATCAAAGTTCCTGAAAGCAAAGAAGGTCAAGGTACTCCAGGATTGGCCTGCCTAGTCACCAGCCATGAACATTATTGAGAATATCTGGGGTAAGATGAAAGAGGGGGCATTGAAGATGAAGCCAAAGAATCTTGATGAACTCTGTGAGTCCTGCAAGAACACTTTCTTTGCCATCTCAGATGACTTGATTTATAAGTTTTTTGAGTCATTGCAGAGATGTATGGATGCAGTCCTCCAAGTGCATGGGAGTCATATACAATATTAATTATTTTTCCACTGCACCATGATTTTCCATTCTATACTGTACATTATTTCTGTTTCTTAGACTTTTGTCTAAGCAAAGTCAGACCTTCCTGTCTAAATTAAATAATTAAAACTCAAGGCCTGATCATATTTTATTTTGGTAAAATAAGCGTAATCTAGAGGCGTTTGCCTTTCATATAAACCCCTTATGACACCAAATTATCAACTAGAAGTCAAGTTATTATTTGTTGTTCCTAAAACTTAGATAGGCGACAAGACTCTTGTCAGGTAGTATAACGTAAAAAAAATGAACACAACCTTGGGTTTGCCCATATTTGACCAAATGTTGGGTTAATACAACCCAGCACTTTTATATCACTGAATTTATATATAAAAATTGCAACCATCTATAGCTCACAAATCAGAGAAAAAATAACTCAGAATAGATATATATGTGACTTTTTGTTTTGAATTGACTTTATTTCTTGCAGTTGTGACTTTATAGGCTCTCTTGCAATACTTAATTCATACTTCAGATTTATTATGGCTGAAAAAAAGCTTGATATAACTAATGCATAAATGCCGTTTTATGTCACGTTTTCATAATTCGGGTATAAATGTGGATATAGTGCTTTTTAATCAACAAGTGTTTGTGTCTCTTTTCAAGAAATAATACAGAGAATCACTTGTTTGCAGCCTATTGTTTGTGGAGAAAAACAAAAGATGCCTTTGGATGGGTTTGATTTAAATTCCTGATGAGTGTTGACACTTTCAATTTAGTAAATCTAATTTAAAACAAAGGATTTAAGCAGATTATAGCTACAATTAGTATTTTTGGGTTCCGTTCTGTGCAGAATAATTAGCATTTGTATGTAAATAGGATCTGATTCCATTTGACAAATTTAATCTCTTGATTATCGATGTGCAATGATTATCACCAGCCCATTCATGATTTCATGATTCATGGGCTTTATTTAGGGAAATATTTATTTTCAGATTGTAATTTTATATCAAGAATTATGAGAAATAAACTCTAGTTTTCCTCTCAAAATTGAGACTTTATAGGTTGTTTTATTTTGTTTTATATATATATTAGATATCAGCATATAAAAATACATTTTATATCTCAGATCTTATATCTCACACACTATTAAATATGCTGCAAAATGTTGGGGTTTTTTTGTGCCAATTTACCTTTTTTCCAGTGAATTCCAACAATTCTAACTGTTTGCCATAATTGCGAGATAAAATTGTTCTTGTTCTTAGACCAGAGGTTGTAATTAAAAATTTAGGTCACATTTTGTTGTAATATACACTGAAAAAAAGTGACTTTTGATGCTTGTTTAAACTACTTATTAAAAGTTAGTCAAAATAACACAATACTTAATGATTTTTGGGCGGATAACTTAATTGTTTTATGTTCAATCCACTTAAATTTGTAAAAACAATGAAATTAACTTAATAGATTTGTGTTGGTACAACATAAAGGAATTGTGTAGAAACCCCGCATTTTCACAGAGTACACTTAAAAAATTATTTTTGCTGCTTGTTCAAACTAGTTATATAAAATGAGCTGAAACAACACAATTTTTGGCTCCATCCAAAATCACCTACTACTCAGTAGATGCTGCATTTGAATTTGAATTTACTACTCGACCGTTAGAAACGTATGTTCTATACAGTATTAATGTGAGTAGTATGAATGGAGCTTGGACATACTACTGTACATTTGCCATTTTGTCATGATCCCATGATCTACCCTCGACAGTTGCGTCACTTCACTCCCATTCATAAATTCATGGGATAGTGTATCGCCCATTGGATGCACAGTTCAGAATCTTGCCGGTAGTAGTAGGTCATCTGGGTACTTCTCGCTTAAGAATTGTGACATACTACTTGGCTCACATATTGTTTTTAGCATACTATATTGTAAGTATGCAATTTCGGGTGTGAGTTTGAGTTCTTTTTTTTGACAACTTAATTGTTTTATGTTCAATCTGCTTAAATTTGTAAAAAAAAACAAAAAAAAAACATTGGGATAACATGAAAGAATTGTGTGGAACCCAGCTTTTTTTTACAGTGTACAAATCTTGCTCTCAGAAACCATTAAGGAAGACTTAGCTCAATAACCTCATAACTGCTTAATAGTTAGTAAGGCAGTAGTTGAGTTTAGGTATAGAATTAGGAATGTATACTGAGATGTATAAGTACTTAAAAAAAACAATATCCTTAAAATAGACATTTAATAAACCAATGGTTAATAGTGGAGTTTGGTATTTAAAGTGTTTTTAATTCCATAGCAAAATAAGAAAGCTTCACCAATTGAATATGCTTTGTCTTTCAATAGAATGTCAGAGTCCATTAAGATAACTGAAGTCAGATGCTTCATACATAAGATTTATAGTGATGTTTTATAAACAAATTTCGGAAGGAGCATGGTCAGTCTTTGACGAGGCTAATTCATCACACACAATCATTCTATTATCCAATCAGCACAAGACCAAACCCCTATAAATAGTCAAACACGTCATACCTCTCTTTTCTCTTGACTTTAGCATCCCTCCACCACCCCAACTCCACACTATTAATTCCGATACCTATTTAAATCTGAAGGGGGAGCGTTCTGGAGCCGGGCTAGACATTGCGCTCGGGCCCTATCTCTCTATCCTGATAAGGGGAATAACACGAGTTAGGATGTCTTCCCGAGCTCAGAGCCCTCTCCCGGACAGCTTGCCAAATATGCTTATTCTATTCAGTCAAATATCTGTGAGTGTGAACTCGTGAAATAACCCATTAATCTACAATCAAACCTCATTCAGAAACTTCCTGAAAAATTCAGCTTTTAGCACTGAAATTTGATGTTTGGTTAGCATTGTCGCCTCACAGAAAAAAGGTTGCTGGTTCAAGTCCTGGCTAAGTCAGTTGGCATTTCTATGTGGAGTTTGCATGTTTTACCCATGTTGGTGTGGGTTTCCTCCGGGTGCTCCAGTTTTCCCCACAAATCCAAACACGTGCAGTATAAGTGAATTAAACTAAATTGGCCGTGTGTGTGTGCGTGAGAATGTGAGTTGTGACTGGAAGGGCATCAGTGCGTAAAACTAATGCTGGAATAGTTGGTGGTACATTCTGCAGTGGCGACCCCTGATAAATAAGGGGCTAAGCCGAAGGAAAATGAATGAAGTTTTTTTTGTGCTTCAGAATAATTTGCAAAACTAACAATGTGCTCTATTTCTGTCGTTCTCAGCACACAACAGTTCTTCCTTTCATCATAATTGAGATGAGAACAACACACCACCGATATCCCAGCAGGCCCTGTGGACTCTTGGCGGTGTGCGCGTTTGCAGTGGGATACGTTGTATGGTAAATTTCACTATCACACTGGCTTGATTTACAAAAGGCTCTCTGCGGGTGCGCGTCTGCATTGTTTCAGGATGGTGTCAGTCGGAGGAAAGACTCCATCTGGCCACCTGATCTTCGTGACCTCCAAACCGTTCCCCCTTTACGTCTTTCTGCACTGTAATTCATTTGCTCCGTTTTTGGCACTTTACAAGAATAGGAATATAAACGTTGGTCTTACATTACACTGTTAAAGCATTAGAGGCACAAATCCCATGTAAACTATCATCTGACATAAAGGTAGTTTTTAGTAAATCAGTAACTGCAATAACAGCAATTGGTTAACTAGGCTTAATCTGCAACCATGTTAGACATCCTGGACAACAACAATTATAGGTTTATTTAAGTTTTTTTTTTACTATTTAACCCCATTACATATTTTGGTGTATGGTAGTTTGTTTAATTAATATAAAAATTTAGTAGTAGTAGTAAAAGTAATAATAATAATACATTTATTTATTATTATTATTAGTTGCTGTAATAATCTAATTTATTATAAAATAATATGAATTATTATTATTAGTAGTAGTATATTTATAATTGTATTTGCATTGTTATTAACTACATTTAGTAATAAATACTGTAATAAAATAATAATAAATTAAATAAAAAGCTGATGTGCAAAAAATATAATTGATTATAATATAATTGATATTTAATAATAAACACTGTAATATAATAATAATAATGATATTGATATTAATATTAATAACAATTAAATGAAGAGGAAAATAAATGTGATAAAAGTTATAAAAATTATCAATAATGGTTAGTTGATAATAGCAGGACATTTTTTAATATGTGATTAATAATAATAATTATTAAATATTTATTATTATATTTGTATTATTATTTACTACATTTAGTAATAAATACTGTAATAAAATAATAAGCTGATGTGCAAAAATATAATTGATTATAATATCAATTACATTTCATAATAAATACTAATAATTACAATACTAATAACAACAACAACAATAAAAGGAAAAAAATGTGATAAAAATTATAACAATTAATAATTAATATTAACATTTAACAATTAATAATGGTAAGTTGATGATTTTCATATTAGTATTATAATTAACTACATTTAGTAATAAAATAATAATAATAAAATAAAAAGTTTATGTGCGAAAATATAATTGATTATAATATCAATTACATTTAATTAAATACTAATAATTACAATATTAATAATAATAATAATAATTATATTGATATTAATAACAATTAAGTGAAGAGGAAAATAAATGTGATAAACATTACAAAAATAATTAATAATGGTAATTTAATAAAAACAGGACATTTTTTAATATATGATTATTATTATTAATAATAGTAATAATAATAATAGTATATTTATTATTATATTTGTATTATTATTATTAACTATTAACTACATTTAGTAATAAATACTGTAGTAGTAATAATAATAATAATAACAATAATATTGATAATTAAATGTAGAGGAAAATAAATGTTATCAAAAAAAGAATTATTAGTAATGGCAAGTTGATCACATGAATGACATTTTAAAAATATTATTATTGTTATTAATTATTACATTTGTATTACTATTAACTACATTTAGTAATAAAAACTTTAATAAAATAATATAGTAATTGAATAAAAAGCTGATGTGCACAAAAATATAATTGATTATAATATGAATTACATTTAATCATAAATCATATTACAATAATAATAATATCAGTAATAATTATTATATTAATAAGAAAACAAAAAGGAACATTAAGCGTGATCAAACATTATGACAATTATTAACATTGGTAAGTTGATGATAATAGGAACAACATTTTAAAAATATTATTATTATTATTATTATTATTATTATTATTATTATTATTATTAATTAGTATATTTGTACTACTTGAACTACATTTAGTAATAAAAACTGTAATACAATGATAAATAATAATAAATAAAATAAGCTGATGTGCAAAAAATATAATTGATTATAATATCGATTACATTTAATAATACATACTGCAATAATAATAATAATAATAATAATAATATAATAATAATAATAATAATAATAATAATAATAATAATAATATTGGCGTTGATATTAATAGCAATTAAATGAAGGTGGAAAATAAATCTAATTAAAATTATAACAATTATTAATAATGGTATATAACAGGAACAACTTTTTTAAAATATTATTATTAATTAATATATTTGTATTATTATTAACTACATTTAGTAATAAATACTGTAATAAAATAATAATATAATAATAAAATAAAAAGCTGAAGTTGTAAAAATATAATTGATTACATTTAATAATACTTTATTAAAATAATAATAATAATAATAATAATAATAATAATAATAATAATAACAATACATATATTGATATTAATAACAAATAAAAAAAGAGGAAAAATAAATGTGATAAAAAATTATAACAATTATTAATAATGGTAAGTTGATAACAGGAACAACATTTTAAAAACATTATTAATAATTATATTTATTATTATATTTGTATTATTAACTACATTTAGTAAAAAATACTGTAATAAAAAATAATATAATCATTTAAACAGCTGATGTACAAAAAATATAATTGATGATAAAATCAATTACATTTAATAATAAATACTGTAATAGAATAATTACAATAATAATAATAATAATAAAATGAAAAAAGGAAAAAAAAAGGAAAATGTGAAAAAATGTATAACAATTGATAATAATGGCAAATTGATAACAGCAACAACATTTAGATATTACTATTATTATTATTATTATTATTATTACTATTATTATTATTATTATTATTACTATTATTATTATTATTATTACTATTATTATTATTATTATTACTATCAAACTATTTAGACCCAATCCTAAATTGGCAACAGGGTCAAACAAAATGAAGAGAAATTAAAACAACTTTTTAAATAACATAATAAGTTTAATTTAGCATATATCTTTAAGAGTTTCAATGCATTTTTTATATACTTGTAATTCATGGAAAGTGCCTTATTGCAGATCCAACCCCAGTATCAATGTCCCAGAAACCTTTGGAAAATAATCATCCGAGGATTTATTTAGTCTTGCATATAACAGATTAATTGGCAACGCGAAGAAAGTCCTTGGAGCCAAACTAAACTCTTGTGACAGTGTGGAGGAGGCGTCTGTCCAAATCACCTTCAGCAGCAGATTATCAGCACACACCTCTCATTTCCCTTCCCCAAATTAAGCTGATTAGGCACTGCATTTTTATTTAGTCAGGCAATAAGACTAGCCTGCAGTTGTTAAATCCATAGGCAGCTTTAAATGAGGATTACCGTCCAGAGATACACACCATTTCACCAGCCGGAGAGAAAACAAGCCATTTGAAAAAAAGGTAGATGAGCCTTCTTTAAGGGGAGACACTGCAGGCAAACACAGTTTCTTCATGAATCTTTCAATTTGGAGATTTTTGACTTTTCATGGTGTCTTTTTTTTAGGTTTGATGTAAAGAAAACATCAAAAATACAATTATAAGAGTTTCTTTTGTTGCCCTTTATTGATTTGTGTCTGTAAATTTGAATTTTAATATGTACTTTTAAAGGCAGTTTTCTTCAAATAAGTATTTTTTTCTGCACTAAGCCATAAATCTGTACTCGAGGAGCTTTTACATACATTAAACTTCACGTATTTCTGTATATCTGCATTCTGAAGGTTTTTACAGAGGGATTTTTTCAGAAACAATTCATCTGATCATTTACAATTGATATTTTATTCTACGAAAAGGTTTTTCTTTTCATGATATGTGTGGTATTTTCTCAATTGTGTACAATGAAAAAAAATGGTTCATTGGATTTACTTAATTTGTTAAGGTAAGTGGTTGCAAACAATTTATATGGGCTGAATTTAAACAAATAAATCAAAAGCATTCATTTTCATCTGCTTATTGGGGGCCGGGTCGCAAGGGCAGCAGTCTTAGGAGAGAACCACAGACTTTTCTCTCCCGAGACACTTCCTCCAGCTCCTCTGGGGGGATCCCGAGGCGTTCCCAGGCCAGCCGAGAGACGTAGTCCCTCCACCGTGTCCTGGGTCTTCCTCAAGGCCTCCTCCTGGTGGATTATGGCCTGGAACACCTCCCTACATCCGAAACAGATGCCTGAGCAGGTGGCTCTATTCCGAGCTCCTCCCGGGTGACAGAGCTCCTTACCCTATCTATAAGAGTGCGCCCTGCCACCCTTAAGGGGCTGGTGCATTGTGGAAAGGGTGGTGGTCGAAGGTTAGGACCACCACAACCCGATTGTTGGGGACATGGAATCAAAAACATTACTACATTTCATTTGTGTGTTTAAATTCAGATCATATAAATTGCTTGCAACCAGTTACCTAAACATTTTGAATATACAATGAATAATTTGTTTGTGTATGTTTAAAAATGTGATTTCTCAAATATGAAACACCGAAAATCCCCTCTGTAAAAATCATTGGCTGCAAGAGTCCGTTTAATGACTTTTTCTGTCCAAAACGGGAAACCTTTTAAATGTTTTTGTCTGTTTGTTTAAACAACAATTTTATTTTCAGCCTAATCTCACGAGAAAACGTAAGTATTTTACGTTTTGTCAGTTTAGTCGCTAATTCATGAGTTTAGTAGTACGAAAATGTGCAATCTTAAAAAGGAGGCGTGGCACCCAACCCCACCCCTAAACCCAACCATCATTGGGTGATAAGCAAATTGTAATAAAAATTTAGCTTGAGCTTGCAAAATTCTGTTGTACGGTGCTGCGAAAAGGGGCGGGATTAAACAAGATTATTAGACATTTAAAAAAGTGAGTGATTGGTTCATATTTTACATTTCTGTCCAAGAGGTAATATTTTGATCTTTAATTGGTCTCACGTGATGCGATTTCGCAGGTCAGAGTTCACCAAGCTTGAACTTTGCATTGCAGCAAACTGTGAAACTTGTCACACGAGCTTGCGTTTCCGATCTGACACATTCGTGTGCGTATGAATGGAAGTCTATGGGGAGAAAAGTCCAGTGTGACCGCGGCTTTAAATTGTACGAATTCATACGAATTAGCCACTAAATCTAAAAGTTACGAATTGCTGTGAGTATGCATTGCATTTTTGGAAGTTCAATGTCACAATTGTCATGTCCAAAAATAAAAGTCTTTAAAAATGATGACATCATGCAGACATCACAACCAAGTGAAGTTGCATATCACACACAAATAGAGTGGAGGCTTTGTAGGCAAATTGGCTGTTAGCATTACACTGGTTCCCTCGATAAAATTCCTTATAGGATTTTCCCATAGGCTTTTTGTTTGTTGAAAATAATATGTTTTAAAAAAGGATCTGTAATGCCTCAGACAATGTCTGTAGTCTTATTTAGCAACTTGTTAGCAATCGTATTTTTAAGAAAACTAACTAAAATCAGGAGGGAGTGTAACTGGTTTGTTTTATGACGTTGAATAAAACATGAAAGTATCTGTTGTAGCCATTTTTGAAAGTGATTTTTATTTAGTTTTAACATACATTTTTGTTTTTATTTGTTATTATTTTTGTTTTTTATAATGTTTTTTATTTTGTTCTTCTATTTGAATGTAAACATCATAAAGATGTGGAAAATGCAACGGCAGTAAGCCAGAAGAACAGAAGTGGGTCAGACGCAGCTAAGATTTTATAACAAATTTCATTTAATAAAATTTTTCTCTTAATTTTGATGCATTTTTTTGCCTGTAAATTACCTGTTAAATAAACAAGAGAATCAAATAAAAGCAAATGGAGTGAAGTGCATTCAAAAACGAAGCCCGCAACCATACTTCTGTCAAAAGGCCAGAACAGTATCATAAGTTTGAGTTTACAACAGACATAAAGGGATTTAACTAAAATACAATTGACTCCGAGATGATGAAACTGGACCTACTTCTGTTTTTTGTGCCTGTACATTAGTACATCTTGGTAGTTTATTATCAGTTACAGTGCCAAATATCAGCCTAGAATATAGAATTTTTGTGCAAAATTTTGTCATGAAACTTATTCAAAACACTTTTTTGTCTACATTGTTGTCGTGTAAACATAGCCTTATGTTAAAAAAATGCATCAAGAATTTTGAATCGGGACTTCAAGGTTCAGATTTCTGTTCTAGACATTTAATAAAATAATGCCTTGTTTGCATTTTAAAACTAAAAGGGATAGTTCACCCAAAAATAAACAATAGTCCATTCAAAACCTGTTTCAGTTTCTCTATTCTGTTGAACACAATATAAGATATTTTGAAAAAGGCTAAAAACTGGAAGTTGTTGATTTCCATAGTATGTTTTTTTTTCTACTATGGATGCTAATGGTTACTGGTTTACAACATTTTTCAAAATATCTTCTTTTATGTTCAACAGAAAAGAAAAACTCGTAAAGAAAGTTGAAAGTTAAGCTCATAAATTGGAACCATTTGAAGGTGAGTAAATAAAGTGTACATTTATATTTTTGTTAACTATTTAAAACTTAGAAAATGTTTAATAAAACAATTCAATTCTTAATGCAATCAATCATGGTCGTATGGTGATAAATATTAGTTATTTTCTTAATTCTATACACCTGCAGGGTCTTGCCTTAATATTCATCAAATATTAAAGCCAAAGATATGAGTGCAGGAGTAGATTAAGCAGACGCAATCCATTACATAAACGGACTGTCAGGCTGTAGATTATAACCATGTGACTGCATTAAAATTGCTCTAGCTTAAAAAAAGGGATTTTAGAAGCAGCTCTGCATGGTAACAAAAAGAGCAGTGTCTAGCATTCACAGACATGAATGGTAGACACATTGACAGCGTGGTGACTGCTGGATTTAGCAGACAGAAGTATAAACACATTAGACGGGGTAACAGATTTTCTGTGTCTGGCTCTCTTAGGATGTGCTGGGTGCACAGCATGACGGGGGTGTGGGTTTATCCTCTGCTGGAGCACATCGGGCCCACGGCCAGAATACTCTTCTTCTTCTGCCTCATGGCTCTGATCAATGTCTACTACGTCTTGGGAGAAATTCTGAACAACTACATCTGGGATTCCTCAAAGAGTAAGTTAAAGTGATGATTTGTCCACATAAAAAACAGTTTATTCTCTCCTATATTAATTCCAAACCTCTATGACTTTCTTTCTACTGACCACACAAAAAAAAGGAAGCCATTCATTAGTATTTACTCTGAAATTGTGATTAAAGGCATAGTTTACCCCCAAAAATGAAAATGTGTTCACTATTTACTCACCCTCAATTGGTTAACCTATCCTGTAAGCCAACAAGCTTTTTTTGTTTTTAAAAGATGTTTAATAGATGTCTAATGGGCATCTAAACATACATCGTATTGGCTAAAACTAGGCTAAATTTGAGCTGTCTGTGAATAATCTAAGAATAGGCCAAAACTAGACTATAAAAATAATCCATAATTTTACAGTTTATTTCCGGCAGCTAGGGTGCCGAAAAAAAAAAAGTAAAATAACAGCCATTAAATTACAGAAATTTACTGTAAAAAAAAAACGAACATTCAATTTTATTAAAATTTCTAATACATTTCTGTAATTCAACCTGTTATTTCACAGTACATTTCTGTAATCTGTAGTCATCAAATAAACAGAAATGAAAGACTACACATATAAAGTCGATCTAATCTGTCTATTTGATGACTAGTCTAGTTTTGGGCTATTATTAGATGTCTATTAGATTTCCACTGACAGCCCAAGTTTAGCCTTGTTTTAGCCAAGCTGTTTCTGTTTAGATGTCTATTAGACATCTATTAATCACAAAATTGTTTGCTGGGTAGTTTCTTTCTTCTGTTGAACTCAAAGAAAGATATTTTGCAGAAAGCAATATAATAGGAAAAACAAGTACTATGGAGGTCAATAGTTACAGGTTTTCTAAATATCTTTTGTGTTGAACAGAAGAAAGAAGTTCATTTGAAAAGTTTTGAAATTTGCGATAATACTGAAAAATTAAACACTATTTGGCAACCCTTCCTCTCACATTTTAAAAAGGAAAAAACTATAGCTGACTTATTTATAAATAACTATAATAAATAGCTGGCTTGGTTATAAATAGAGAGCAGAGCAAATATGCATATTTGTTTTTCTTTTTTTCTTTTCTTTTTTCTTCCCCATTTTTTTATAAATTTAATTAAATATGCAAATAAAGCAAATATGCATATTTGTATCTTTTTCTGTATTGCTGTACAACCTAATATGTGTTACTTTTATCTATAATGTTATTTTATTTATATTATTATTATTTTTTTTTTTTTATTTGTGTTTTGCCCTAAATATTGTTTTTGATGCAAGAATATATGATTTTATTGTTTGATTCAGAGGAAGAAAATGTGAACTAATTTCCTTTTCTGCTAACAGATTTGAACAATCAGTGTATTTAATCCTGTAACTCTCAGACTAATCTGAGTTTTGAAACAAGGGTGAGTAAATGATGACTTTTCATGAAATTTTTTTTTATTTATGTATATGCTCATTTTTGGGTGAACTGTCCCTTTACAAATTACAAAAAATACAAAGAAATGGTAAGCAACTATTTGGATTGAACATGAAAATAGAAAATACTTGAAAGAATATAATGTTATTGTCTTCAAAACCTTTTAACTATTTTTAATGATGAAATGTCAAGTGTTATACCTATTTTTTATGATTATACACATAATAAAGGAAGAAAGAAATTGACATTCTGTACTATACTGTACATTGCACTTTACACTGTCAAAAAAATAAATCTGCAAAGAAATTGTACTGCTAAAGGTACAATTTCAGTATAATAAATAGCTACAGTACAGTACAGTATGTCACTGGGGCTGAAAAAAATATAATTGTACTTTATTAACCACAAAAATATTTAAAGTAGTACCTTAATGTAGGGCTAGGCGATATGGCAAAAATGCAATCTCCATAATTATTTTCCATATTGAACAATAACGGCGATGCAGTGGTGCAGTAGGTATTGCTGTCGCCTTACAGCAAGAAGGTCGCTGGTTCGAGCCTCGGCTGGGTCAGTTGGCATTTCTGTGTGGAGTTTGCATGTTCTCCCTGCGTTCGCATGGGTTTCCTCTTGGTGCTCTGGTTTCCTCCACAGTCCAAAGCCATGCGGCACAGGTGAATTGGATAGGCTAAAATTGTCCGTACTGTACGAGTGTGAATGAGTGTGTGTGGATGCTTCCCAGAGATGGATTGTGGCTGGAAGGGCATCCGCTGCATATAATCGTGCTGGATAAGTTGGCGGTTCATTCTGCTGTGGCGACCCCGGATTAATAAAGGGACTAAGCCGAAAAGAAAATGAATGAATGAATGAATGAATTGAACAATAACGATAGATAGATATATTTAACGGGACAAACTGGTTGCGGCGGGAAAGGCCTTCACATGGAGGTGAGCGGTCAGCCGTTAAGCGCCAAAAGGAACAGCGTCATACCACCCTGTAGCGTTCGCTTAAAAAATTTAATGCAGCCATACGTACCTCCGGCTACATAATTTGCGGTCTCCAGAAACGTTCACTGGACTACGTTTTCAGAATGAGCTTGGGTTGCGAATTTAATTGTATTATCTTTCAATTTCTAAATATGTTTGGTGACTAAAATATTATTTTAATAAATATATCTGTTTAATAAATCTGTTTTTTTAATGCACCAAAATATATTGCCTATATTCACTGAGAAATGGATAAAAATATTCATTTTCAAAATGGAGTGTACTCAGTTATGCTGAGCACTGAACATTTTTATCACGATTCGATATTATATTGTTCTTCTGCCTAACCCTACCTTAACGTATAATGGTATTTTAAGGTAGGTAATGTGCACCTTTTCAAGAGAAAAAGATGTCCTTTTAAAAGCACTGCCCCAGTGACAAGCTTTTTTTTTTCTTTCACATAACTGTTTATACTTTATTTCAAATAGTATTTTGTGTATATACAGTGCAACGTACACATTATGGATGCACATTAATGCTTTACAGTGTTCTATAATAAAGTCCTAAAGAGATAAAAATAAAATAAATAAAAAAAAATCATTCAAACCACACTAATACAAATAAACTATGTATTAACCTGAACTGAAAAACAGAGTTGCTCATCACTGCACAACACAATTCAGACACAACCTGTTAACGTATGCTTGAAACTTATCTTGTTTGAATTTCAAATGATTCTACATTTAGACATGGTAAATATAATTCTGTAAATGAACTAAGAAGCGATACAGCGATCTGTCATGCCACATAAAAGCAACATGGGCTCATTCTGAAAATGTAGCCTATATACATTACTGGAGATAGTAGCCAGAAGTATGCAAGGCTGCATTTCGTCTTTAAGCAGGGCGATATAATGCTGTTCCTTTTCACGCTTACCTGCGCATGGACGGCTTTACAGCTGTTACTAGTTTGTCTAGTTAGCTCGCAATGTACGTCGGCGAACTTGAAATGCAGAGAGGAGTTGACCACGACTACGGGGTTTGATTCTGGTGTAGAACGGTTCCAGAAAAAACAGAAGCCAAAAATAAAATAAACAAGTAAAAAACAGAGTGAGAATGTGGTCAAATCTGAAAATGTAGTAAAAATCAGGCTGCTGAGGGTTTTTCTTTTTCTGGATTGCTTTTAAAAACTGTTGGTTGGGTTTAGGGAAGTGGGTGGGCGCTGGTCAATGGGTGCTTTTTAAAACACTATTGGTTGGGTTTACTGAAGAAGAAAGTGGGTCAGTCGATCAGTCAGTCATTCATTAAGTCAGTCAACAGTGGCCTCTGGTGGGTTTACGTGAGAACAACAAATGGTGCAAATGGCACTTGAAAGAGAAATTTGAGATCTGAAAAACCGTACACAGCAGCCTCTGGTGGATTCACGAAAACAAAAAAATGTAGCTCTTGGGACATATTTGGCGCTCTCCAGAAATGTATATAGCAGTACGTTTTCAGAATGAGTATGGGTTGGTCTTTGCTTCTTATAGTAACTAACATAACACAAAGCTTTAAATGACTTGCTATGATAAATTTTAGTCATGCATCAACTGAATCAGACTAAAAGTCTGATCTTGTTATTTAAGAATCTGTATTGATAAAATGCTGATAGTTTCACATGCCCTGTTAAAAAATAACACACTGCATTTGTTATGTACACATGCAGACAGAAGATTCATATTAAAAATGTTCAATATGAACACTTACACAACCATATTCTGCAGAAATTTATTGCACTTTCTCTTGTCCCCTTTTAAACTGAATTTAAAAAAGCTTTGTAAACAGCTCCATTAGTATTCTCCTAAAAACAAAAAGAAGCTCAACAGGTTAGGAATGATATTAAATACCTCTTTTTATAAATACTCACTGAAATTACCTCTTTCAGTGAGTGTGAACTGTATATTTCTGACTTTCCATCATTGACTGCGAGCTAGTTGGTGTTGAATATTTATCATGTCTAGCTACAAATGACTTGCTCTTAAGCCCACGCCGGGAGAATGGCTAGAGACATTATATACTTCCCCTCAGGTACATACACATCCCACACACACACACTTCTCCACCTGTTAGCGCTGGAGACTGCAGCAGTGCATCGTGGGTGTAGTTCGGCACACAGCAGATGGAGAACAGAGCCGTGAGCAGTCTGACAGCAGCAGACGGAGAAACCTTCTCTTCCTCCCACCTGTTTGACACTGACCTGCAAATCACACACACACACACACACACACACACAGGTTTGTGTCCATTCGTCCTCTTATGTCCAGAGCAGCAGTGCTGGAAATTTACAACAGCCCCTCTAGCTAAACCAACCATGAACACTTCCGACTCTAATGCTTTGTGCTGTTGTTCAGTCTGGTTTGAACAGCTCGTTGAAATGCACAATCAGTTGCCAAGAGATTGCAGGTCTGGAATGTCACTGTAGTATGCAATCGTTATGTTAAATATTAAAGAAGAAAATAATACTGGCTAATGTAAAAAAAAAGGTTGGTTTCACACAATTCCTACAGGTTCTCCTAACACAAATGAACCCTCCTGTCCTGTTCACCCCTCGCCCCTAACTTTAGTGTTTCTGGTCAAAAATGACCGGTCAATTTTAACTGCTCTTAAATTGCTCAAATAAGCATTCTTTATCTGTGAACAATGTCTCAAACTAGTGTTTAACTTGAATTTATAGAATTGAATGAAAATACAAATAGGCACTGAAAATGAATTACAACATGAACATGTCATGGAGGTAATCACGTGGAAGGATCGGCACATAAACACGAGAAAAAGATGTGTATCTAAAAGACATTGTTCAGTCTGAAATGTGTGTGAGTGAGTGAGTTTGGGTAGTGTGTATGGGGATGTTTTCTGTTTGATGGTTGAATATAGTCTGGATGCTCATTTATTTTCTACAGTGTTTACTTTTGACCGGGAACACCACAAGTGTAACATGGCTGATTAAAACATTCAAATTTCAATCAAATTCTTTTACATTCATTACTTTTACATGTTCAAGTGCATAGTGTGAAGGATAACATAAGGCCTTTAGGCAATCAGATGTAAAACACAACATTTATGAGTGTTTTAAGTTGTAAATCGGTCAGATTTGACCCGAACACTACAGGAAGGTTAAGTTAACTTAATGATTTTTTCCAAATTTGAGTGGGTTGAACATAAAACAATTAAGTTGTCCTAAAAAAAAAACTTAAGAATTTTGTTGTTTCAATTAATTTTAAATTAGTAGTTTAAACAAGGAGCAAACTCATTTTTGTGTTTGTATACTATAGTAATGCATGTACACTGAAAAAAATGGATCACTGGATTTAGTTACTGCAGTATTTATTATCAGCATCAGCAAAGTTATGCATAATTTGTAAACAGGAATGTAACCACATGCTGATTTGCATTTGTATTTAATATTATTAAATGCAGTTTAATTATTTACATTTAATTACCTTTTTTATACTTGGAGTACACAGAAATATTTAAAAAAATATTCAAAGATGATTTCATGGATTTACTATTTTTTTTAAGTTAAGTGGTTGTAAACTATTTATTTGGGCTGAATTTAAACAAACAATGCATGTTCACCCTGTGTTCATGTGGGTTTCCTCCAAGTGCTCCGGTTTCCCACACAGTCCAAAGACATGCGCTTTAGGCGAATTGGGTAAACTAAATTGGCCGTAGTGTATGTAAGAGTGTATGGGTGTTTCCCAGTACTGGGTTGCAGCTGGAAGGGCATCCATTGTGTAAAATGTATGCAGGATAATTTGGTGGTTTGTTCTGCTGTGGCAACCCCTGATGAATAAAGGGACTAAGCCGAATGAATGAATGAATTTTGCAGAAATATTTTTCAGTGTATATTCAAATAACCTTAAACTTAACCCTAACCCTACACATTTAGGGTTAAGGTTAAGTTGAGGGTTATTTGAATATTAAGTTTGGGATTATTTGTATGTAATTATGCATAATTAATTGTAATTACTATAATAAATACGTGGAATGTGTGTAACAAGAACACGTTAAAATAGTTAATAATAAATTAGTGGATCAACCTTAAAAAATAAGGTCACAAGAGGGAAAAAAATAACACTTATCCAACCAATGTCCATTATTTTTGTTAAGTTATAATATAATTATCAGTATCATACAATTTCGTGTGATGAAAGGCATAATTTCCATGTTAAAGGGAGTTTTTGTCCTAACCATTCGCAAATTAAAATAGTTATGAGATTGTTGCAATTTTGCGAGTAATTCGTCTGAGTTTGTATGATCGCATTGGGTTTATTAACGATGGTGTTTAAGGGTGAGGCTTGGAGGCACAGCTCCTTTTTAAATTTGTACATTTTCTTTTTTCAAAGGCATGAAATCGCTTAAATTTGTATAATTTATCCACATTTCTGACAATACATAATATAGTTTCTGCAAGTTTCTATTGAAGAAAGTAGTTTCTAGTTTCAATTTATGCGACGTCACGGCTGGAAAAACAGCACAGAAGTACTATGACAATGATGACATCAGGCATTGATTATGTGTTTTAAATATTTTAAATGTTTTTAAATTACATTGCATTTTCTTTTTAAGTGATGTTTATTTATAAAATTTCGAGAGGATCACGTGCTTATGATTGTTCTCAGCTGTTCCAGCATCAGCTCACGACTAATTATCCAATCAATTAATTCCTAACTCACTATAAATAACCAGAGTTTTCCCCGGGTTCTCCGGTTTCCTCCCACAGTCCCAATAACAAGCACCCTAAACAATTGATCACAAATTTTATTCCATAGCCAAGCTCTAAGCGAGTACACCTCTTTTCAACCATGCATATACGACACTTGAATACAAATAAGCAAAGGGGGAGTCATCAAGATCTACCTGAGCTCAAACTCCCCTCTCGTCCTGCAACGGGAGGGAGCCCAGGGCTCGAGGATCTCATAAGCTCAGGGCTCCCACCCGGGACAGCATGCCAAACAAGCTTTATTTTCAATCATCAGCTAAGTGTGAACTCTTGAAACATTTCAAAATGTTTACACACATCCATGAAAGCAGCTAAAAACGCTCTATTACCTATGCCAGGCCAGTATTTGGTGCATAATGTCATTGTTTCTCGTTTTCAGGTATTTACACATCGCATCGGCGTCATCTCAAAATCTTTCACTTTGAGTGTTATTTATGTGTTTATTTTTTATTTATGTGTTTTCAGTCACAAAAACGCCATTGTCATGTAAACAAACAGAGTAAGCAATATTAAGTTACCCATTTTTGGCTAAAAACGTCATGGAAATGGCCCCTTAGAAATGTTTGTAATTCATTTCATCATAGACAATCTGAAACACAAACTCTTTGGAGATGTTGGAGATAATGGAGATGTGGCTTTCCACAGTTGCTCGATGACCGGTCATCATTCCCTGATTCATCAAGCCCCTCGCTCTCATATGACAATTGCACAACCAGTAGACTGCAAGTATGAACGCCATCAAAATAGGTCAAATCACAGCCTTGTTTGGAGAAATTTCTGTTTTTTAAAGTAAAGTTGGTTTGTTCAGCTACCCATCTCTAGTAAACAGATTGTTGTTCCTGAAGCCCAATAAAAACTTTTATTCTAAAATGCCATATTAAATTGAAAAAGCTCTAGTGTAAACGGCACCTAAATGTTTCAGTTGGGTTGTGTTTGGTGTGGACAGTAAATTGCATGTCGCAGCATGTGGTTAGGGCACAGTGTTACTACATATTTCATAATATCCATATAACCTATTTTTTTGTCTGATTTTTCTAGGCATTCTGGAATCAGACAAGACCAAAACTGACTGAGGATCATCACAGACTCTTTTTTTTTTTCTTACATCTAATCAGACTTTGACTTGAGTTTAAACCAACATGATATATTTATTTTGCTCTCCTTTTATCTCATTTATCTCACCCTTATTGATGCCCCTTAAATAAAGCACAGACCTGCATTGGCTTGAACATTAAGTTGAATAATTCATGTATTGAACTTCCCGGTTGAATGTTACAGCATTTCAGAATACCTCAAGCATTGCGTGATCACCAAATTATGTGTACTGAACAAATGCTGCCGTCACGTGTCCGAAGCCAGTGTTACAAACAACCATACAAATTATATATTGCATATATAACTCATGATAGGTGTTATTTACTTAACAAGAGATGACTTATGGGTTTCTGTCATTATTTGCCCCTGTAAAATAAATAAGCAACACCTTTATATCCACAATATCATATGGTAAACGACAGTGAGCACAAGGTAATTCAGTGTTTGTGAAAGTTTTTCTTTTTTTTTTATTAAGCCGAGCTGATATTGCCACATCATATTCGAACATTGCCAGAATGGAACGTGACAGGCCTGCCTCAATTCGGTCACACTTTACAAAAGTTTTCTTTTGTTAGCATTTGCTAACTTGAACTATATGAGCAATATATTTTTTAAGCATTCATTAAACTTTGTAAATGTTAATAAATATATTAGTTTGGTTTTATTTAAAGGTTAATTGTATTATTTTTTTTATTTAAAAATGTATGTATTGTTTGAAATAAAAACTAAGGGGTTTGTTCACCCCAAAATAAAAATTGTCATCATTTACTCACCCTCATGTCTTTGCAAACCCGTAAGACATTCATTTTGTGGGTCTCAGTTTAAATATAGTGGCTTTAACTACTTGCATCAAAGTGTAAATACAGTGTACTTATAATGTATTGTAGAACACGTGGTGCTATTGAGGTGAGATACTGGTCAAGTTAGATAGTATGGATAGGTTTAAGGGTGGGTTAAAGTGTAAATGATGGTCAACAGTGTAATTAAATGTGTAATTACAGAAGTTACAGTTGTAATTACATGCATGTATTTAATGATAAGTACAATGTACAAACATGTATTTACACAATAAGTACACTGTAACCATTGATTAATTTCAGTACATAGTACAATGTGTAAGTACATATTAGTTAGGGCCACATTTTTTCTTAGTGGCTTAGGTGCATTTCTCACAACTCTATTTACATTTGCACAACAGTTAATGCATTTCTCAATTCAATTTCACAAAGTCATTTGTGCACATCATAGTAGCAGTTTCTCATTCCGTCCAGCAAATTGCAAATGCTTTTGTACATGCATCAATTGCTTCCATACAACTCTGCTGTTTGTAACATTATCATTTGCTTATGTCATGTCAGTCAAAATGAATTAAACTTGTGTAAGCTGAATAATCATTCCATATAAAACTAATAGTCCTCATTTCATTACTTGAGTCATTACATAAAAAAAATAGTTGTCAAAATCTGTCAAACTAATTTTATTTTAAAAATAAAAAATTAAAAATTAAAAAATCCGGAAAATGTCTTCTAAATTGAAAGATTTCATGAATGATTTACAGACCTGTGTATGTTGTAGGTTCAGTTCCAATGTGTACTGCAATATTGTTTACAGTTGTGCACAGCTCTACCCAAAGGGAGTTTATGTTTGTTGTAAATAAGGGTGTATTCATTCTTTTGCACAATGCTGTGAATAAATTAGAATTGTAAAGAGCAAATGCAGTAAACATGTGAAACACATTCAGTGTCTTGTACTCAGATACTTCACTAATGCAGTGATGTCTAACTTTACTGTAGTTTTCAAATGGCTGTGCAAAATAGTATATAGTGCTGTATTGAGCATTTTCAGGAAGTGTCACCAAAATCTGACTTTTTTGCATTGGAAAACATCTAAAGTGTAAACTGTCATAATGAAAACATGACAAAGCCATTTGACTATCTTGTTTATAAGCAGGTGTCAGGACTTTTCATTTTGATGACACTGACACTTTCATTGACATGAATACTTGCTTTTGAGGAATGAGCTGTCCACTTTGAGCAAGTGACACGCTTTTGCAGGTTATCCACTAGGTTTTGCAGTTTGTACTAATTGTTTAGAGAAATGCATTAACTGTTGTGCAAATGTAAATAGTGTTGTGATAAATGCTCCAAAGCCACGAGAAAAACTGTAATATAAAGTGAAACTCAATCTAGTAATGTAAGCATTAAATAAATTTTTATGATGTAAATAGATCCTATATACTTTCGCTGAACCCATCCCTTTATCAAATTTTATTTTTAAAACAGTAATGGTTAATAGCCTCTGGTGAGATGCAGAAATAAACAAGAGAGATGTTCAGCGCAGTCCAGTGTCATAAAGCACCACAAATGACATAATCGAGCCAATCAATGCTCTCGAAATACCTCATTTGAGTGTAAGTGAAAAAAATGAAGCCTCTCAGATTCTCTTGATTTACGGTTAATAGTTGTGTGTTTTATTAAAACATATTTTAGTTGTATTTTGTACACTGTAAAATATGGCCGTGATTTTAACAACAAAAAACTGTAAAAATGCTACAGTGAAAACACATAACCTGGTTAATAGTATGTTTCCTTAATATATACGGCAAATAACCGTAAATCGACTTTCCCAGCATGCCACATCACTTTTTATTGACATTACTATGGATCTTTGTAGTTGTTTCCCCATCAGTTATGTACATTAGAGATTTATGTTACATCTATTGTTGATAAAGAATGTTTACTTCATGACCTTAATTCTATGCATGTTACCATACTGGTGTTTAATAGCTGTGTGAATGACACTGAGCACCTTCTATACACTGATACTTATCTGCTTGTGGGAAAAGTTGTTTGTGATGAGCATTGTTCATTATGAACCTTTCTCATATTTGTGTAACAAAAGATGTGATGTGTGGATGTCGGTAAATGAAAATACAGACATATTACCTCTTTAATGAAATACAGTAGTTTACTGTAAAAATGAGAAATTACTTTTTACTATTTTTAGTGAATTTTTTTTACTGTAAATTTTACGAATTTATTTTATTACAGTGGTTCGCTCCAAATTTGCCAATGAAAATTGACAATACATTTGTTTTTCTGCATAAAACAAGATGTACAAGCTACCATTTTAAAATTTCTCTGTATTTCCATATCGAGTGTCATCTGCTGTGCTTCATGGGATTGTAGTTCTTTCCTTCATTAAAGTCTTTTTTTAATTTATACTTTTGAGTTTATGCAAACAAATAATGTTTTAATGTTGAGATTACCTCTTAGCTGGTTGGTTTTGCTTTATGGCTTATAATAAATTAACAAAGACTCTTTCATGAGCCAAATAAAAAAAATAATTGGATTGAGCTTCTACAAGAACCAAGGGTTCATTCTTGCATATCATGCAACACATTTGGACATCCAGAGGACCCAAAGAGGTTTGTTCGCATGCAACAAGCATGGTTGAACATTTATGTTACTAATCAATACGTAAAAGCCAAAATTACATTTACTCATCATGCAATTGTCTTATCAGACTTTATTAAACTGCTTACTTCATATAGATTTATTGACAATCGTTTTGTAGCGATAAGTGTGTAAGTTGGAGGAAACGTGGAACCTTAATAAAGTGTTACCTCCTATTGCCAATTACTTTTTCTCAAAGGGATTTAATACTGCCTTTTGATTTATTTTAATAATAAACCGTTTCATCTTCTTTTATTAAAAAAAAAGTTAATAAAAAATTATTAATATTATTATTAAAATTTCAGAAAATTGAATTGCAATTTTTGTATCTGTTCTTCTAAAGCCATGGAGTAAGCCAGACAAGAGGAAGAGCGAAATGAAACCTACAGTCTATTTTTTTTGTCCCCTAACACTCACAGACGCACCACAATTCTGTGGGAAAAGCAGAGCCAACCATTCAATTGCAGAGGAAAAAATTGTTGTACTTATGATTTAATGTTTGTCCTGTATTTTCTCTGGCCTTTTCGCCTCTGCCTTTTAAGACACAGATGTTGCCCAAACATAACAATTCCTTTGTGCAGAGCTGGACATTCTTTTAATGAGAAACACACATTTCAGGCCGAAGGAAAAGGAGTTCGCTGGAAAAGGAATAACAATCACCTTCTGACGGACAAGTCTAAAAAACCAGGCCCTGCTGAACCTCGTCCCCTCAAACTGCAATTTTGAGTCCAAAATGTGTCCCGAACAGCCAAGAAAAAGAATTTGGTGCAACAGAATGGTGAAATGCCATGCGATAAAAGCGGAAACGTGAGGAGCAAAACCTCTCAGACGGTTTAAAAGAAGCCATTAGTGAGAAACCTTGTATTATCACATCTAAATATTCATACAAAACTGTCAAAATACTCGCCCGTTTCATGTTCACACCCCATCATACATGATTTTTTTTCTCTGAAGAATCGTTAAACAAAGAAAAAAAGAAAGTCTTCAACACTGACTAGCAATTAAATGTTTTTGTTTTTTTTTTCTGAAATATTGCATTTTAAATTTGGATAGGTTTGCCTGACAACAGTCTTGTTGATAATTTCGTCTGGTGCTGTGTGTTTTGGAGGTGTGTGGAAATGGTGAAAGTGTGTGTGCGTGTTTAAATTCTGTCAGAGTGTTATTTTCAGATCTGCACTTCATAGTCTCCTCATTAACACTGCCTCTCCTGCATGTTGACGTACTAAACTGAACGGCTCCCTAACGTGTATTAACAAACTTTAGGGAAAAAAGATGTAAATGAGGTGAGTAGTCAAATTTTGCAGTGCAAATTGTGTGCGTGCGTGTGTGTTGCATCTTAAGCACAGCTCAGTGATAAACAAACTGGTCTGGACTACAATTAATACTGCATTGTTTATTCATCACTTACTTTCTTAAAGGGACATTTCACTCAAATGAATTTAAATGTACTATGTACTCCCCCTTAATTGGTTCAGATACTTTGAGATTCTTTATTCTGTTAAACACAGAAGATATTTTGAAGAAAGTTGAAAACCCGTAACCATTCACTTCCAAAGTAGTAAAAAAATAAATACTGTGGAAGTCAATGGTTACAGGTTTCCAGCTTTTTGTGTGTGTTCAATATAACAAAGAACAAGTTTGAAGAAAGTTAAGAAAGAGCAAATGATGACAGAATTTTCCGTTTTGGGTGAACCATCCCTTTAATGCACATTGCC
Organism: Danio tinwini; assembly: GCA_903798205.1. NCBI lineage: Eukaryota > Metazoa > Chordata > Actinopteri > Cypriniformes > Danionidae > Danio > Danio tinwini. Next base: position 17,907,387 of record CAIGQZ010034990.1, on the reverse strand, counting down.
GGACAACAATTTACAGTTTATGTTACTGTAGGGCAATATATCTTTAATTTGTTTGCAATAACTACGTTTATATCCAAAGTTTCGAATTTAAACTAGACTAAATTTGAATATATAATATATACAGCCAAGCCCGAAATTGTTCATACCCATGGCAAATTCTGAATTAAGTTTATTTTTATTCAACCAGCAAGTTTTTCTGACCGGAAATGACACTGGCTTCTCCCAAAGAATTACAAGACGATGTACAAGAGGCATCGTTGTGGAAAAATATTTCTCAGCATTTACAACCCTAAGTCAAAAAAGTTGGGACAGTATGGAAATTGCAAATAAAACTTTAGGAAAATTATTGAAATGTTTAAAAGATTCAAGGATTCTGGAGGAATTTCAGTGCATACCGGACAAGGGCGCAAGCCTAAGCTGACCTATCATGATCTCCGATCCCTCAGGCGGCACTGCATCAAGAATCCTCATTCATCTACAAGCGATATCACCACATGAGCTCACTACTTTGGCAAACCTTTGTCAAGTATCACAATATGCAGTTACATCCACAAATGCCAGTTAAAACTGTACTGTGCCAAAAGGAAGCCCTATGTTAACAGTGTCCCGAAGCGCTGTCAACTTCTCTAGGCTCTGAGGCATCTGGGATGGACCACTACACACTGGAAAAGTGTACTGGGGTCAGATGAATCAGTATTTAAGGTATTTTTGGGAGAAATTGATAGTGTGCGCTCCGGACCAAAAAAGAAAAGGATCATCCAGACTGTTTCCAGTCCAAAAGTCAAAAGCCAGGGTCTGTCATGGTATAGCGTTGTGTCAGTGCCTATGGCTAAGGTAACTTGCACTTCTGTGATGGCATCATTAATGCTGAAAAATATATCGAGATTTTGAAGTACAATATGCTGCCTTCTTTTCCAGGAATGCTCATGCATATTTCAACAAGACAATGCAAAACCACATTCTGCACACATTACAAAGTCCTGGCTGAGAAGGAGGATGATACAGGTTCTTGACTGGCCTGTCTGCAGTCTCAACCTGTCTCTGACCGAGAATGTGTGGCGCATTTTGAAGAGCAAAATGAGACATCGAAGACCCTGTACTGTTGCCCACCCTAAGACTTGTTTGCTGGAGGAATAGGACAAAATTACACCTAAACACCTCACATGAGGAACACGTTAAATAATGTTTGTTGTAGTGTCTGCAATGAAATACAAGTAAATTTAGAAATTGCTACCTTTTATTTTAATTCACATTTACCATACTGTCCCAAGTTTTTCTGATTTGGGGCTTAGGAATGAATGAATGAATGAATGAATGAATGAATGAATGAATGAATATTTGTTTACCTAATTTGGGTTATTTAAACCCAAATTGAGTAAAGAATAGACTAACCTAAACAGTGGGTTAAATTTGGTCCTATTCATTTTATTTTCAAAAATTAACGCAGCAGTTGGTCCGTATTGATTTGCTTTTCAATGTCTTTGCATGTTTTTGGTTCTTCTGCTGTTAATATATTAAAATTATATATTATATTTATATATATAAAACTACATATTATATAATTACAAAATTATATATTATATCTTTGGAGAAATCATTTTAATCTGGAACTTAACCAAGTCTGCAAATAATTGCACACCTTGCTTAGAACATACATCCACCAATCAGCATCAAGCTTTCAACATCCCCACAGAATGCTATAATTAAAAAAATATATACTTCATACTGTAACTTCCAGATTAAAATGCCTTGTGTCTTTCCCAAACCCACTGTGGGTTACTCAAACCTACAATTTTTACTTCACACTGGAAAATCTATTATGAAATACCCTGATACCTCACACTAATCTGCAACTTTGATTTACTCTATTAAAAGCTGAATAAAGCTTTATGAAACGCATCAATGGAATATGAGTTAGAGAGTAAATATTGTTCTCCTCCATGTGAACGAGGAAGAGCGTAGGTGGATGCAGCTTGTTTTACAATGTTGTTTTTTTTTTTTTTTATTGGCACTGACTCATGGCGTAACGCTACCAGGGCATAACACCTGTTAAATGCTTACCAGGTGCAGAACCAGGCCTCTGTTGTTTCCAATTGGTTACTAAGATTCTACTGCTTACACAATGAATCTAAATGATTAATTTTTCTTATTAACGACAGCTGCTGTCATTTCAACATCAAGATAGTATGTTCGTATTAAAAAAGCCAGCTGTGAGCTCTCAATTGTCTGATCATTCATCACGAAACAATAAAACCCATGGGTTCTTTACTTACAATGGCAATAGCAGAGTTGAGGATATTTTTCATATATACAATATTGCCGGCAGAACCATGTAAGATGACAGGGCTTGAGAAATGACAGAGCTAAACATCTCAGACACCTCACATCCACTTCCAAAACCGCTTGATTTCTCTTTCATATGCGCCCACAGACAAGCCACTTCCAGCCACTAATAACATATTACATGGCAATTTAATATTGTGGGGTTTTAGAAACTATTATGGTACTGCTCATGTTATACTTTCATAACTAAAAACGTGAAATGACAGGAATATTTTCACAGCAAGTGAAAGAATGAGACAGGGTTATTACAGTCAACTAAAACTAAAATCAAAATTGTTAATGTTAACTGAAAAAAAATGTAATTGTAAAAAAAGGTTTCATTTCTGTTAACTTGAACTAAAAAATATAAAAGTGTAATAAATATAATAAAATTTGCTAAATTGAATTTATAAATTTTTTTTACTAAATTGAGCTAAAATTAAAATGAAAACTAAACAAAAAATAAAAACACATTAGTAATAAAAACTAGAAAAAATATTGTAAAAAAATTATAAAATAAAATTATAGGGTGCCAAACTGAATTATTATATAATTATTATGATTAAAACAAAAATTTATCATTGAAATAGTGATTTGACATAAACAATTTGTCATTAAATATAAATAAAACAAAGGTTATGTTAATTGGGAAATTAAAAAGCAGTCATAATATAGATAATATAGATTTAAAAATTGATAATGAAGTTATAGAAAGAGTATATGCAATTACGTTTCCTGGTGTTGTATTGGATCATAAAATTAGTTGGAAACCACAAATAAATAATGTGCTATCAAAATTAGTAAAACTGTAGCAATAGTGTATAAATCAAGATTTATCCTGGACAATAAATCAATGTATGATTTATATAACACACTTATGTTGCCATAGACGAGTTATTGTGTTGAAATTTGGGGCAATACATATAAATCTAACTTATGATGCCTTATGCACAATGCAGAAAAAAGTAATTAGACAAAGAAAATGTGGGGTACTTGGAGCATACAAATCCTTTATTTTTTAAATTGAAAATACTTAAGTTCAATGATTTTGTTACATTTAAAACAGTACAATTTATGTTTAAAGCTAGGAATAAATTACTTCAAAAAACCTTTGTATGCATTTTGGAAGACAAGGGGGATATAATCTGAGAGAAGAACAAAAACTTAGGAGATTGAAAACAAGGACAACTTTTTTTTTTTAAATTGTGTATGTCTGTATGTGGTGTGAAATTATGGAACAGATTCTCAAAAAAATGTCAGGATATTAATCAATTTAAAAAGTTGTATAAATATATATTATAAAAGAAATATAATGCTTAATAGAGATGATTGAAAAAGAACAAAATGAGAAAGGTTTGATGAAATTTTAATTATTGGCTGTTTGCAATACTGTGTATTTTTCGGGTCTATGTTATAAAATGTAAACGTACAAATGGAATCAAACAAATAATATGTCAAACATGTATGTCTCATGTAAAGCTCATATGTGTCATGTAAAAAGACGAGATAAGGAAAAGAAGAAGTAATAGACGAATGATGTGTGGCAATAGGGTGGGGAAAATAATAAGCTTGTGCTTCATCCTGCTCCATTTCAACCATGTTAAAATGCATTTTTGTTTAAAGAATTGTTTTATGTATGATTTTTCTGTTCGAAAAAAAAAACAAATCAAAACAAAGTTGAATAAAATAATAATAAAAGAAAGAAATATAAAATCATCAGTTTCATAAACATGTCAATATGTAGCAGAATATATGAATAATATCTGCAAATGAAAGCTACAATTTTAAATACAAAACTTTTCCCACCACTTAAATGTTAATTTCCATTTATCCTGAGCTTAATGAATAAAATTAGTGCATCAATTATTCTTACATCTTAAAAAGTAGGAATATGTATCTAATTAAATCTAAACCTATGTATACAATCAAAAACAATATTAAAAACTAATAAAATCTATAAGAGAACTTAAATAATAGTAAAAACAGGACAACTCTCCGAATATTTATTGAGTGAAAATTTAGTCACCCTCATGGTGTATAAAGCATATGTAACTTTGATCTTTCAGTGAACACAAAAGGAATGAACACACTTATATATGGCATCATAAAGACTAATTTAAGCGTTTTTTTACCATTTCGGAATTTGACAACCTCTGTCTTCGCTTTTGATTCATAGGGGAGAGTGGGGACAGTTGCAAAACTTTTTGCATTTCCTTCAGTTTCCAAAATTTTATTATAATAAACCCACATGTATTGGACACCTACCCACATTGCTATAATATGTGTACATATTATAATATATGCAGAATTTAAACTTGAACAGACAAAATCAAATGTTGCAACTGACCCCGAGCAGGGAGACGGTTGCAACAACCCACAGGGACAGTATAACAACATTCGTTAAAATGTAATAATAATAAAAAATTTCTAAAATTTGATGTTTATTTTTTTGGTAAACAGACTAAATGTAAATTGGTTCAATTGTTAAATGTGTTAAACTAGCCATATAAATGTGAACTATTAAAAGAACAAGCAACAACCATTTATCAGACCAATTCTTTTTTTTATCAGACAAAAAAGCTGAACAAAAATATTTTTTTTCTAAAATCTAGAACGCACCTTTACCAAACTACTTCTTTGAACTTTGAAATGAATTAATTAAATCAAAGAATTCATTCTTTCAAAATAAATTACATTTAAAATGTGATGGAATTAAAATTATACATTTTGTACTATGGCAAGCTTTTAAATGAATTTTGTGATTGGAACATTATGTTCCAACTGTCTCAACTCTGGCAACCCTAAATTAAACTGTTTATGCTAGGGAGATGCAATAGCTTTCACACTTGATAGCTATACCCATTTAAAGCTAAGAAAAATAGTTAAATTGTTATAATGAATAATATTTCACAAAAACCGATTAGACAGAATGAGAAATTTTCTGAACATTAAAAATCAACATTAAACATTAACTGAACATTAAAAATTTTACCTAAAAATTAGTTTTATACTGAAGAAATCTTCAAATATGGCTAATTTCTCTCAGATCGAAGGAAGGTCTAACAGAATATGCAACGTAAATATCATCATTCTAGCTCATTCCTGAATGGAGGAATAAGTCTTGTTGCAACTGAACTGCCCCAGGTTGCAACCATCTCCACTCTCCCCTACTTAAAAAAGGTCAATATTCCTAAAACACTCTACACCTTTTGTGCTTTACGGAAAAAGGCACACAAGTAGGGTGAGAAAGTAACGGTACTGGCAGACATGAATTCGAAACGTTTCTGTCTATGAAGTAACTGGAAACTCCACCTGGGTCTGCCCTGCATCTGCTAGCGAGCCAAAAACTGAGATCAGCGAGAGTTCAGGGGGAGTCTTCGGGTTGTATGAGGACACAGAGAGAGCAAAAGCTGGAGAAGAACCTGTGTTTTAATGCAGAACAGACCTGGTTTTGCTTCTACTCACTGTTAACAGACAAATCACAGCATCCGACCGCAGAGAAGAGAAGGCCTGGAGGTTCATGAGAGACGTGGTCTGGATAATGAGGCACTGTGGTTCCTCAAATAGGAGTAGATCAAGTAAGTGATCTCAAAATCAAATGTCATTGAAATCCAGGCAATGACAAGGTAAATGCTGGAATGTTTTTAATATTTCAGCTCAAATGAGCGATTGTTTCCGTCTCCTCAGTTTGTGGTCCTCGTGTTACCTGAATGACTGGAGCGCCATCTTGTGGATTGATCGAATCTTTCCTCACTTTAGGTTTGGGAGCTAAAAATGAGGTAAAGCATCAGTTTTAAAAACATGCCATTAGTAGAATCAGGATGCGAATTACAGGGGGTTTGGGGATGTAAAATTAGCAATCAGAAACCTATTTTTAGCATATAAATACCATTAAGGAAAGTACAAACAAAAAAGCAGTTAAAGTTGTGTATTTGGTTGACACTTAAGTTATTGTGAGTTAGGCCTAGCATTATTTGTAATATTTTGTTATTTTATTTAGTTTTACCCATTGAGTTTTTGTACTTCTATATAATTTTAATATGCTTTTCATATTTTTGTACACATCTGGCATTGTTTTGTATGTGTCGTTCTTGCATTAAAAAAAAAGGCAGAGGGGGTTTGGGGGTGGGGGGGTGTTTGAACCGCCCTAATTAATTAATCCTTGATCCCTCCCTGAAGGATGTCAAAACAGGAGGTATGGGGGTCAGCCCTTTAATACTGAGAAATAGTTTGCTCTGATCTGTATTTTAAATAATAATATTAATAATTAAAACAAGATAATATAAGTACACATTTGATCACCCCTATAACAGTTCATACCACTGTGGAAAATATTCATTTAACAGTCTAAAACTGCAGATGTAGACCACCAATAAACATTGTAAGTGTTCAAAAGACTGGTTTTCTGGTAAAATGGGAGTTTGTTTCTACATAATAAAGTCAAATTAGATGCATAGTTTGTATAATTGGACCTACAGTAACTTCTAAATTAGCTAATGAAAGGATACTGTAGGGCAGAATACACTAAATATCCCTCACAGCACTGATAACTTAAATATGCTTAAATAGGTTTTTATTAATAAATTAGATGTCATTTAAATACATAAGTTTGATTGAGTGAAGCATGTATTACTCAAACATTTCCAAAACTGTTGACCTCCCCTGATCGTTAATGTATAATTCGCACCCCGAGTAGAATATATGATTATTAACATACCAGATTAACACACATATTAACAATGAATTATACAGTGCCAATAGAAAATCATACCCCTGTGAAACAATTACTTTATTTGTCATAAATCCTGAAATCAAATCACATTCTTAATAACTTTTGCAGCTTTTGAAATGTTTTTGTAGCTTCTCCTAAGCTGTGCCTTTCTACAACTTTATCCCGAAGGAGGGTGTAATGTGAGTAAAGGTATAGGTTTTCACAGGGTATGATGATTTTCTATAGGCACTGTATGTGCAAATGATAACTACAATTTAAAATAAAACCTTTTCCACCTATTAAATGTTCATTTACTTTTATCCTGAGCTTAATGAATAAATAAAATCAGAAAAAGTAGTGTACCATCAATTCTTACATCTAAAAAAGTATGAATGTGCATTAAAAAAACTAAAATACAGCATTAATATTATAACTTCTTAATTGAAACCAAAAATGTATGGCCTATATATGTTCTTTAAACAATTGGCCTTAAACATCACATTGGTACAGTCATGTCCTACAGCACATCAGAAAGATTAAAAATAATAAAAAATAAATTTCTGAAAACATCTTATGTAATTAGTAAAAGTCATGAAATATCAGGATAAAAAAATGTATTATATAAAAGTATCAAGAAAAGTATCAAATGATTACAAACAAAATATATACAACCCAACAAAAAAATCTTTAAATATTCTTTATATACATTTTTAAAATGTTTTTCTTGGTTCAAAATAAATATTTAAAAGTTTGTATTGATAAAGATCTCTTATAACAAAAAAATGACATTGTTGGTGCTACTTCACCAACAAATATATATGACATTTGATACCTCCTTGTATGTACAATTTGTTCATGTCTTGAGATAAAAAGGTGTGTGAAATTAATTGCAAAGATTTATTTCTAATAACTAACATTACCCATTCAATAATTAATAGTAGTGATTATGTTAGCAATTTCTTTAATATATATTGGCAGATTAAGGGCTGTAGGGGTATTTGGCGTTTACTAAAACTTTCTGCTTTTAGCAGCACTAATAAATCAGAAAATAATGTTTTAATTGAGTCTTGTAATTGATTAATATAATCAACAATTATTGGATCATTTTGTCATTATAGATAGCAGTGTTTGCATCAGGACATGTCAATGAAAATATTAATGGTCACATACAGTATGCAATAAAAATATTTCCTGCTTACCGTTTGGGTTTTCTTGCTTATAAAAAGTCTTGAGCATTTCAACAGCTTCTTCCGCTCTATAGCCTGCGATGCACTGTAATAAGCAAATAAGCATGTGCTATGATGAAAATATGCAATGAGGTCTGGACTAAAATTTGGGGAATGTGGAAGTTTCTACAAGAAAAATACTCTAGCCACAGTGAATGAAAGAGTACAATGCAGAATTTAAGGAACTGGCTTTCTTTTTTAGATCTGATCACAAGCTGGAATTTAAACTGAACTGGACAGGATTTGGAGAGAATTTTTTTACCTTAAATGAAGTTCCAGTTTGTGGTAAATGATCTGACGAGACGTCCATAACAGAGCCACAGCCTCCAAACCGCTCATTTTTACACCCATAAACAACAAAAGGTAAGTCTGTGTAACTGTTAAGGTGCGTTTTAGTGATTGTGTGATGGATTTAGTAAGACAAGTAATGGAGTAAACAAAAAAATATTAAATATATTTTTTTTTATATTCATATAAAAAAAATCAATACTTATATTTATTTGTAAAAATGATCAAGTATTAGGCTTTTTTTTAAAATGTTAAATAAATGTTGTTCTTGTAAACTTTATTATTCAGATAGCTATGAAAAAATTACATTAATCCCACTAAAATAAGCAGCACAACTGTTCTCAACATCGGCAATACAAAAATTATTTTGAGCACCAAATAAGCAAATGACAATTATTACTGAAATCTAATGACTGGAGTATTATTCATGAATAAAAACATTTTAAAGCATACTAAAATAGAAAACAGTCATTTTAAACTGTAATAACATTTTACAATTGTTTGTTTTGGCCTGTCACAATAATTAATGTATCGACTTATCACACAACACATGGACATCAACATTTTTGGTGATGCAATATTTATCACCCATACATAAAAACCAATTCTGGCAACACTTTAGCTGATTGTGCAATATCTCTATCTCTGTTGGAGGTGTCAGTATGGCTAAAAAAACACTATAGCATTTACTATAAATTACTTTAGTATATTTTCATGTGCGTGTCTGACAACTGAAAATAGATCTGGTAGCAGATATCACAGCCTCTGATACTTTTTGCCTTCCACTTTTTTGTTAACATTTATTATTATTTGTTTAGGATATGCGTCTTCACATTCTGATTCCATTGCCTAATTATTAAAGTGTTAAAATAACTATAATTAAATGAAATATTCTTAAGAATAAAATATTATGTGTTTTTTGGAAGAGTGTACTTGCATTGTGATGCTGTTATATTGTCATTCTGGCATTATATAATGAGTGGCATAAAATGGTCTTAAAATCACAGTAATATAATTTATCGCAAAACATTTTGGTGCAATATATCATACAAACAAAAAAAAAAGATATTGTGACAAACCTAACTGTGTTTTTAATCATATAAATGAACCCTTGCTAAACATAAGAGAATAAAAAAACTCTACAAATCTAAGACAGTACTACAAAATTGAATAACTATTGGTCCAAGTGTAACTTTATAAACCAATAGTGAAGTGGCATAAAGGATACGAAGCAGGCGCAGAGCAGCTGCACACATGATACACGGCTCCACTGTCACATAAAGTACGGTCTGTTCACACACCTCCTTCCAGTCCTTCTCTCTGAAATGACACCAATCCAGCACTTGATCCAGTGCCACCATTTCTGCATGCCGAGTAGCCTTGAGCAAAGCAGGCACAGACGACAGGTTGTTTCATCATTTCCAAAGATTTTCTGTGCTCTACTAAAAAGAATCATTAATCAAAGTCTAAACATGCCAGTAATATTTGGGTCAACTGCAAATAAGGATGTCTGAAGAAAAAAAAAATTGTTTATGATAAACTGCAAAGCTAAACTCTTAGAAAAGTAGTTACGCAAACACTAAACTAAAACATAAAATGTTATACACCTTGAAATTAATGCACATATCCGATTCATGATTTGATTAATAAGATATTTTTACTAGACTTATTTTAAAGAATCTAAAAAATAAAAAGTCAAAAAAATAGGTCAAACTTTATGATAAGGTTTCATTAGTTAATGTTAGTTAATGTATTTACATGAGCTAATAATGAATAAGACAAACAGTATTTATTAATTATAGTTCAACATTTGCTAATGCATTAATAAAGTACAAATTCATGCTTGTCAACATTATATTGTGAGTTAACAATGAACAACTTTATTTTCATTAATTTTAACAAGGATGAATAATACTTTAATAAAGGTATTAGTCATTGTTTGTTCAAGTTAGTAAATACATTAACCAATACAACCATATTGTAAACAAATTTAAATTTAAAGGGATAGTTTCCTTTAATAGTTCACCCACAGTTCAAGCTCTGGTTGTGTTTAATAGTGCTATATAAATAAAATTGACATTGACATTTAAACCACCATTATTTTGTGTGAACACAAAAGAAGATATTTTGAATAATGTTAGGAACTGGTAACCACTGACATCCATTGTAGGAAAACAAATACTATAGAAATTAATAGTTACCAATTACCAACATTCGTCAACATCTGTTGTGATCAACAGAAGAAAATAAACTTGTAAATAAAATAAAAATCTATTCCTTTAGATTAGATTAGATTAGATTAGATTCAACTTTATTGTCATTACACATGTACAAGTACAAGGAAACGAAATGCAGTTTAGGTCTAACCAGGAGTGCAATAGCAGCAAGTGCAGGATACAGGTATAAGTTATAAAGTGCAGTTATAGAAAAACTATGGTGATATTTACAAATGGATGTACTATGAACATTATATACAGGTTGTGTTAGCTATGAACAGAGATTTACAATAGATGGATTAATGTACAGGTTACTATTAATAATCAGATAGATAAACATAATTACAAATGTATATGTACAGTGGGTGTGTACATAATTACAAATGTATATGTACAGTGGGTGTGTACATAATTACAAATGCGCAGTGGGTATGTACAGATCAAATAAGTGAATCAATCAGTGCAATGAATATGTGCAATTTTTAAATGTGCAAATGCTTTTGCACATTCTTTAAATTCAGACATCTCAAACATGCCAATTGAAACCTGGGTAAAGCCATATGCATCATGTATTTCTGATTAATCTAACACTAAGTAATCTGAAAATTATGTTTGATTAATTATAAGCTATAGTTAAAAACTGAAGAACAGTTATTGTCAGTTAGATTAACATTAAAGGTGCAGTAGGTGATCTGCTTAAACGCTAACCAGTTAGAATAATATATTTCAAATACAATCCCTCCCCTGTTGTCCAAAGCCACACTTCCTGAAATCGCAAAAGCGCACATTAAAGACAGAGAGCCACTAGATCGTCATTCGCCAGTTAGAAAACGTTATAGTACTTTATAATACAACAATTCTGAGCGAAAAATTGTATTGTATCTAGCACATTTTCAGTTGTGTGGCAAGAAAAACTTGACATCACTCTTTTACACGCTTTGTCCTAAAGCGACTATTGTATGCTTAGAGTGCAGGAATTACACTTAATACTAAGTCATACGTTCATGCTATTTCAGACCGAATATTCAAAGTAGGACGGTAAATAATATAGGGAGCGCGTCACAGGTTGTCAATGTTCAAAAATGAACCAGTGTGAACATAAAACCAACTTCACCTTAGTAAAGCAGGCTAGATGGAATAGTGCTATTTACTTATGTTTTGTTGTTAAATTAAATAAAAATCTACAATCTATGCTGTAAAAGGTTCCTTATGAAACTGAAAATAGTCACATCAATCTTTTGCTGTAAGATTTCATTGGCTGAACAACACTTTTGTGCATACAACCCATTCAAGAACAAATTCTACACAAGTTTTGCGTGACTAAAATAGTTTTAAAACAGAACATTACCCGTCTAAAATTAAAAATACTTCAGCCATGGTGTCATCTTTCCTCCAGTGTGCAAAAGTAACTCTAATAGTGATTTAGGATTTTAAAAAGTTTTGATTGAGCGTTTGATTTTACCACTGTCTCTCATGTCCACGTGACCGCAGCCTGTGTGAACGTGCATCAGCGGATCTGCGTAAACAGAGATGCGCCATAGTACAAATCTACATTTGCTGACAGACAGTTTGGGCTACTTATCAGAATTATGGGAATTGTTGGCCTGACAATATTTAATTGGATGAACATTTTTTAGCTTTATGCCTTACCCAGAATATAAAAATACATATAAATACATTTAGATAATTTACTTTACTCAGTACTATTGGAATGTGAAGAGACTTTCAACCAGCACAACAAAAAATGTTTCTGAAAACAATCACATACTGCACCTTTAAGTGCTTTTGGCTTACAATTTCAAAAACCATAAGTTAAATTTTAGTTTTTATATAATCTACAATTAGGGTTATTTTGAAACCACTTACATTTTTGGTTTCATTCACCTCATTTCTTCCTTTTCCAATAATCTCATTGTTGTAAACCATTAAACAGCCAACAGGAACCTCGCCGTTTTCAAGAGCTTCAACTGCCTGTCAAAGAAATGAATATTTTCTCAGAACAATCTAAAATGCACCACATCATTTCACAAAGACTATTTAAATAACATGGGATATAAAGTTATTAAAAGAAGCTGTGATATACACCATTTTGAGGGATGTAAACAAAAACAATGGTCCCAACGTATTTCCGATTTTATATTTTTAATTTCTATAAATTCCGAGAATCCAAAAAGTGTGACATATTGATAAATAATGTTATGACCGCTGTTTTAACATTAAATTATGATTGAATTGCCTCTTGTTACAGTTATGAAATAGTAACAATAATTAAATCATTAAACAATAATTATCCTTTGAAATAACTTAAAAAATATACTGTAATTAGTATTCATATCTTTCTCAAAATATATTTTAACTTTAGTATAGTGACCAAAACAAATGCACTAAGTTAAATTATTTTGATTATTACAGTAAATATAATAACTTTGTACTACAACTATAAGTGTAAAATGACAGTTGGCATGGTGAATATTGATAAAGAAACATTAAGGGTAATGTAAAGTTGGTTTTATATTGGCACATTCGTTTTGTGACATGGTAGTTTTCATATTCGGTGCGAAATCGCATGTAAGAATGACTTCAGAAAAACATTAGCACTGTTGTACTTTGATATTCATTGGCTGATAATAATAATTAATTCATTTTCTTTTAGGCTTTGTCCCTTTATTAAATCACCTAATCGGAATGAACCGCTAACTTATTCAGCATACGTTTTACGCAGCGGATGCCTTTCCAGCTGCAACCCATTACAAAGAAACACCCATACACTCATTCACACACATACTCTCCGGACAATTTAGCTTACCCAATTCACCTATAGTGCATGTCTTAGCATGCAAGTATGACTTAAAAACAACATTATCTAATTGACAGTGAACAATGTTGTACTTTGATAGTCATTGGCTGCTTATATGATTTCCCTATTTAGAATTTGCAAAGAATACTTTTCTGAAATTATATTATTAAGGAGAATGTCTGAATATCCGAATATAAAACCAACTTTACCTCTATAACAGAGGCAATGAATTTAATTGGTTTAAAACCTAATGTCTAATGAATGTCAAACTAACTTTACCGCGGTGCATCACCGGGAAACCCACGCCAACAAGGGGAGAACATGCAAACTCCACACAGAAATGCCTACTGACCCAGCCGAGGCTCGAACCAGCGACCTTCTTGCAATGAGGCGACAGTGTTACCCATTAAAATGTATATAATGATAAATTATATTATTAAGGAAAAAGTCAGAATGCCCTAATATAAAACCAATTTTACCTCAATAAAAGAAACATTAAACACCAAAAAAGCTTTACCATATTAAACGCCTTTGCCATCCATGTTTGTACCTCACTATCTGACGGCTGCAGAAAATCATTCTTCTCGGAATCAACACTGACTTCTTGCATCTCTCGGTCAGTGTCATCAACAAACGTGTAAGCGTATAAAGTAAACTTAGCACAAATAAAAAAACAGCGTTTTCCCTGCACGTGTTTACGGAGGACTGTAATAACTGATGGACCTTTCAGGGCGGTGGACAGACCGAGGAATCGAGCGACCTATCAGATCGATCTATCTGTTATCTGCAGTTCGCCTGTCTGCAGCAGCTAACATGAGAACTTATTGCCATGTAGCATTGCGCTAGCTAGTGAGTTACGTCTAAACCCGCTCTTGCATCTCTTATTTCTTTTTTCGGTGTCAAGTCTGTTGTAAAATGTTGAGTTCTACATGGAATTTCATCAAACGCCATAAGAGGAAGTTCATCTTCACTGGGGTGTTTGTTGGAGGTAACTAACGTGGGCAACTAAACCACTTCCATGCTTACATATCAGTGACTGGTAACTAGCTGTAACTCTTTCTTGTTTTTAATAAAATACTTGTAGCTATAGTATGTTATTATGACGTGATGTGTAGTTTAGCGTGTTATGACAGTGTTGACAACCATTATATCTTATTTCCACATTCAGCTCTTCAATCTCAGTTCACCTGTCACCTAGTTTTTCTATTGGCACATTCAAATCAAAGTCGAAATGGACTTTAACCTGGTATTTTTAGTCAACAGAAAGGCTTTATTTAACTGACTAGTTCTTCAATACAGTATAGGACTTTGTTAACATGGATGTTAAGCTATATTGTATTCTCAAACTTTATTTCCAGGTGTTTATCTGCTTGGTAAATATGCACAGAGAAAAATTCAGGAGATGCAGGAGCGAGAGGCAGCTGAATACATTGCTCAAGCTCGGAGGCAGTTTCATTTTGAAAGCAACCAGAGGACATGTAACATGACAGGTAAACTAAATACCGTGATAATTGATTTTATGTTGGTATAATAATTTGTGATGTTTGTAATTTGTTTGTTTTGCATTTGTTTGTTTTTGTAGTGTTATCAATGCTCCCCACACTCCGTGAGGCAATCATCCATCACCTAAACTCAGAGACTCTAACTGCTTTGCTGAAGACTAAGTGAGCTATATATATATATGTGTGTGTGTGTGTGTGTGTGTGTGTGTGTGTGTGTGTGTGTGTGT
>CAIGQZ010034990.1:17865234-17892088 GCA_903798205.1 Danio tinwini | reverse complement strand
TGTGTGTGTGTGTGTGTGTGTGTGTGTGTGTGTGTGTGTGTGTGTGTTAGATGCTTATCTACATTATAAAAGTAAAAGAATATAAATGACCCAAGTGATCATGTCTTTCTATACAGGCCAGCGAATAAACTTGAAATCTGGGAGGATCTAAAGATTATAAGTGAGACTATTTTTAATTATTATGTAGTTTGTCTTAGATTGTTTTTTCATTCATTCATTCATTTTCTTTTTGGCTTAGTCCCTTTATCAATCAGGGGTCGCCACAGCGGAATAACCCACCAACTTATCCAGCATATGTTTTACACAGCGGATGCATTTACAGCTGCAAGACTGGAAAAACACCCATAAACTCTGACATGCACACACATGCACTACGGCCAATTTAGTTTATTCAATTCACCTATAGCGCATGTCTTTGGACTGTGGGGGAAACCGGAGCACCCGGAGGAAACCCACACGAACACGGGGAGAGCATGCAAACTCCCCAGCCAGAACTCGAACCAGCGACCTTCTTGCTGTGAGGTAATCGTGCTAACCACTGCACTATTGTTTTTTTATATTTTGTTGCAATTCAGTTGCTTGAGTTTTTTTATGAACAGTAAATTTACAGTAAAAATGTTGACATTGTAATCTACTCACTCTTTTTAAAAGGTAATATAATTTAATATTTTTTCCTTAAATTTTTTTTAGATTATTTCCTTTTTAACATTCTCAATCAAAAAAATCTTGAAAATAATAATCACTTTTTTTCCAAAGAAATTGAATGTCGGAGTGTGCTAAATTGTCAATTGTATTCAAGTAGTAAACAATAGTAGTAATAATTAAACCTTTTTTTAAAGTACAATGTAACAAATTCCGCTGGCATCATGTGGGTTATTAAAAAACAGTTTGGCAATGACTTATAGATATTAAGACATTGTTTTGGCTTAATTCTATGAAACACCCACTATTGACAATCAGAATAATTCACGCCCTACAATTCTGGGAATCTTCTGTTTTACAATACGTCACATTAAAGAATTAAAATGGGTTATGACCAGAAATTCTGCTGAGATCTCAACCATACTTTTTAAGCTTAATTTGCACAAACAATTTCAGAAGGTTAGGTTCTACTATTGTTTTCAATTAATGATTTAAAAGGTGGGGCAACACTGTGGCGCAGTGGGAAGCACGATCACCTCATGGCAAAAAGGTCGCTGGTTCGAGCCTCGGCTGGGTCAGTTGGCATGTTCTCCCCGTGTTCATGTGAGTTTCCTACGGGTGCTCCGGTTTCCCCCACAAGTCCAAAGACATGCAGTACAGGTGAATTGGGTAAGCTAAACTGTCCGTTGTGTATGTGTGTGAATGAGTGTGTATGGATGTTTCCTAGTGACGTGTTGCAACTAAAAGGCCATCCGCTGTGTAAAACATATGCTGGATAAGTTGGCAGTTCATTCCACTGTGGCAACTCCAGATTAATAAAGGGACTAAGCCGATAAGAAAATGAATGAATGATTCAAAAGGTATTCATACTCTCATCTTTTATAAGTTGAAGGTGAAGAGAAGTGAGGTTGATTCATTAATGTATTGCAAAATTAAGTGTAACAACTTGTAACGGGGAGGCACAATGGCTCAGTGATTAGTCGCCTCACAGCAAGAAGTCCCGGCTGGGCCAGTTGGCATTTCTGTGTTAAGTTTGCATGTTCTACCTGTGTTTATGTGGGTTTCCTTCTGGTGCTTCGGTTTGCCCCACAGTCCAAAGACATGCGATACCGGTGAATTTGACAAAAATTGGCCGTGGTGTGTGAATGTGAGAGTGTATGGGTGTTTCCTAGTACTGGGTTGTGGTAGGAAGGCCATCCGCTGCGAAAAACATATGCTGGAACAGTTGGTGGTTCATTGCACTGTGGTGACTCCTGATAAACAAGGGACTAAGCTGAAGGAAAATGAATGAATGTGTTTGTAACAGCCAGCTTGCATTTATTTTTAGAGCGCTCTGCATTTCCACTTTTGATAAAAAAAAATAGGCAAGATTAGGTCTGGGTTTAGTGGTTTTAATAACACCAAGACTAAAGTCTAATAATTATGACATTTCTAAATCATGTCTCCAAGTAATGCTTATCCATTCTCTTTCTAAAACTCCCATCTTTGCGTCCAGGCTTTACCCGCAGCATTGTAGCCATTTACAGCACTTGCATGCTGGTTGTGTTACTCAGAGTTCAGCTCAACATAATCGGTGGATATCTGTACCTGGATAACTCTGTGACGAAAAATGGAATGGTACGTCAGCTTATTTAATGCCACAGCAATCTGATTGTATTATGTATTATGTTAAAGCACATAAATATAAAAATTTCTCTCATACTGCAATTTTAGACCCCCTTGGCACCGCCTGATGTTCAACAACAGTACCTTTCCAGTATACAACATCTTCTTGGAGAAGGTGAGTGAGGACATTATCAGATCTTTATAAGAGCGTATTTTCTGTATTACAGTTTAATCCTCTGTTTGCAAGCTCATATCCCATATAGCTGACACTGATGTTCATTTGTGTTTTTTTAGGGCTCATGGAACTGATAACTGTGGTGAAGAAAGCTGTTCAGGAAGTTTTTGGACCGTAAGTTGAGGGATTGATTTGGGAAATTAATTTGAATCTACTTCATTGGCGAGTGACATGTGGTGACAGTATTGTATATTTATCAAGAGAGCAAACTATTGTCCATGTCTTCTCAGGGTGTCTCTAAAGCAGAGTTTGTCTCTACAAGATCTGGAGCAACAGTTGACTCAGATCAGACAGTTAGTGGAGGATGACGACTGTAAACACAAAAGTCTTTCCTGGTACATGATGCCTGATGAAGAGAACACACTTGCCTCACAGGTAGATGTTTAATGTATGATTTGGGCATCATTTCTTTATTACTTATAAATAATGTATTCTTTTATTTAGTTTCTGGGTCAGAGCTGTTTGATGTTGGAATTCTTGTAAAATAAAAAAGGACAAAATTAATATATATTAAAAATTTAAATATATATACAGGAAGCATTAAGTTCAAGTAAGGTGTCTACTTTAATGCTTCAAATATGTTTAGTGAAACTAAAATGTCATTGGGTGAAAATTCTATTGTCATTGAGCATAACAGATGTACACTACCTGACAAAAGTCTTGTCGCCTATTCAAGTTTAAGGAACAAGAAATAATAACTTCTAGTTGATCATTTGGTATCAGAAGTGGTTTATATGAAAGGCAAATACTTCTAGATTACGCTTATTTTACCAAAATAAAATATGATCAATTAATCATTAAAATTAATTAATTAGGACAGTAAAGTCTGACTTTGCTTAGACAAAAGTCTTGTCGCTTAATAGAAATAATGTACAGTATAGAATATAAAGTCATGGTGCAGTGAAAAAGGAATTAATATTGTGTATGACTCCCATGAGCTTGGAGGACTGCATCCATACATCTCTGCAACGACTCAAATAACTTATTAATAAAGTCATCTGGAATGGCAAAGAAAGTGTTCTTGCGAGACTCCCAGAGTTCATCAAGATTCCTTGAATTTATCTTCAATGCCTCCACTTTCCTCTTACCCCAGACATGATCAATAATGTTTGTCTGGTGACTGGGCTGGCCAATCCTGGAGCACCTTGACCTTTTTTGCTTTCAGGAACTTTGATGTGGAGGCTGAAGTATGAGAAGGAGCGCTATCCTGCTGAAGAATTTGCCCTCTCCTGTGGTTTATAATGTGATGGGCAGCACAACCTCAGGCTGTTGATGTTGCCATCCACTCTGCAGATCTCTCGCACACCCCCATACTGAATGTAACCCCAAACCATGATTTTTCCTTCACCAAACTTCACTGATTTTTGTGAGAATCTTGGGGTCCATGCAGGTTCCAATAGGTCTTATGCAGTATTTGGGATGCAGTTCATCAGATCAAAGATTTATGATTCATGAATACATGATTTATAAATTTATGATTCAAAATCTACCTTCTGGCACTTTTCCAAATGATCAACTAGAAGTCAAGTTATTATTTGTTGCTCTTACAACTAGGATCAACAACAAGACTTTTGTCATTTATTATATTTAACAGTCCCTCCAGGGTTTTGCAGTGACATTTATTTTATATCTGCAACCTAAAACTAATGTTTTTGTGATTTGCGATTTATAAAAAGCTGAAGCATTATTTCCTTTGATTTTTGTGTTTTGTTGTAAAAATACACAAAAATCTTTTATTTTTTATAACATTTATATATCTTTGGTCTCAAGAACGACTGGAGTCTTAAAATCCTTGAGGCACGGATTTATGTAAATATAAAATGATATAACTGTTCTGAGCTGTATTTATTAAAACATAAAAGTATACATAATCACACTGACAAATGGGCAAAGCATAGTTGTTTGATTTGATATTAGCAAATATAAAATGTAAAATTATAACTACAATTTTGTGGCTAGATAAACCATTATTGATGACAAAGTATAATATATATATATATATATATATATATATATATATATATATATATATATATATATATATATAATATATAGTAATGTATTTATTGAGCATCAAATTGGCACATTAGTGTAATTTCTGAAGAATCGTCTGACACTGAAAGCTGTATTGATGCTGAAAATGACATTTTATGTTTCTCTGTTTATTTATTTCTGTATAATGACTTTTTTTTCTAGGCCTGTGGTCTTACAGAGAATGATCTCACAACGATAAAGCTACTAAATGAAACCAGAGATATGCTCGAAAGGTGAGAAAAATCTAAATAGATCTGAATAAACCTAAATTAAAACTACACTCTAAAAAATGACGTTTGTTCAAAGTACTTATTTTAAATGAGCTGAAACAACACAATTCTTGAGGGGTTTTGGGGGGACAACTTAATTGTTTTATGTTCAATTCTCTTAAATTTGTAAAAACTAGTAAGTTAACTTGATTCATTCAAGTCCCTACACAAATTGATTGTGTGAGCTTTTTTTTAGTGTAGTCAAAGAATAAACTAAACTCAAACTTTTTTTTCTGAACATCTTAACACATTACACGTTCTAGTCCTTTAAAAGACATTTTGTACAGAAAATGTGATCTAAATTCAAACAACATTTACAGTAAAGCTAAGGAGGTTGTACTAATCAGAGATCACTTCAACAATCTTTTGAGCACTACCAGGTACTAATTGTTTCACAACTTCTTTTTTTCAGTCCCGACTTCAATATTGTTCTTCACACCTGCTTGAATCGAGGATTTGTCAGATTTCTAGACAACATGGCAGAGTTTTTCCGACCCCCACAGAGAGACTCCACTCCCTCCAGCACACCTGACCAGTCAGTGGACATGCTTTTCATTTCATTAAGAAAAATGACTGAATGGATATGGTTAATAATGATAATTATTGGGGCACTTAAAGGGTTAATTTACAAAGGTCTCAGGGAACAACATGAGCTTGAGTAATTAAAGATTTTATTATTTAAAGGTAATTCTAGCTTTTATTCTTATGGTTTAATCTCATTACATTGTGAAAACAATTGCAAGTTATAAGCTCTAGCTGTAATTGTGCCGTGCAGAATTTACATCTCACAGTTTTGTTGTTTAGCATCTAAATTTTAAATTCACACAATCTCACAGTTCTGAATTCTGAATTTGCATCTCTCGGTTCTCACTTTTTTATTTAATTCTCTTTATAACACAGATCAGATTTGTTTCCTTCTTATTGTGTTAAGAATTCTGAATGTACATCTCACATATTTTACCTTTTCCCTTAGACATTGGTCAGCTATAAATTCTGTTTTTATTTACTCACTTTTTACTTGTTCCAAATCTGCTTGAGATTTTTTGTTATGTTGAACACAAAAAACATATTTTGAAGAAAGTTGAAAACCTGTAACCATTGACTTGCAGAATATTAGTTTTTCCTATTATGAAAGTCAATAGTTACAGGATTTTAATCTTTCTTCAAAATATTTTAGTTTGTGTTCAACAGAATAAAGAAACTCAGAGGTTGGGAACCATTTAAGGACGAGTAAATTTGTCTTTGGGTGAACTATCCCTTTTACTGTGATTTCACAACAAAAGTGAGAGCGTCTAAGTAGCCGGAAGTCATTCATTTTCAAAGGGAGCCGGTGGTGAAGAGCAGTGCGGCACGTCTTCAACGGTGTGGGCATCGACGAGAGTTAAAATCAAGTCAACTTTATGGTAATGAGCTATGACGCAGTTCAGCTGCAAGCAATCGGAATGTAGAAGTCCACCGCTTGAGAGGAGTCCAGAGAACACAGTCCTGTAAACTTTGGTTCCGACCACAGTTGTTCCCAAAAGTTTGATTATTGCGGACGCCGAATTTCCAATTATTTACGATGTTTTCTTACAGGGACTTTAGGTTACTGGCGAGTTACTGATGTGCATTAAAGTTATATGTGTTTTTTTTTAAAACAGGAATCTTATGCTAACTAACGACAGTACAAAACAGTATTGCTGCAGTATTGCTTCAGAATATTTTATTCATACAGTCCATATAAATATGCAACATGCAAGAACTGGATCTTCCGTAGTTAAATTAATTTGATAAAAGGCGCGCAACATTTTCACACTGGTAAGCACATTTTATGCAGGAGTGTAAGTGATTTGCTAATATGCTGCAACGGCTGCTTTCAATACAACAGTGTAGTGAGTTTTGACGCTCTCGCCCCCGGTGTGAAAGTTCTGAATTTAGGTCTCATATTTCTAACTTTTTCCTTCAAAATTCAGAATTTTACAATTTTTGCTTTATTCAAACTTTGAATTTACGTCTCACATTTCTAACCTTTTTTTTTCATAAATTCAAAAATTTTCACCTCACATTTGACTTTTTCCCTAAAGAATTTAGAAATTTTCCTTAAGAATTCTTAATTTACATCTCAGTTTGACTTTTTTTTTCAGATTTCTAAATTAAAATCTCACATTTTTGACTTTTTTTTTTTTTTCTTTGTTTACATCTGACATTATTTTTGTCTCTAAGAATTCTGAATTTGCACAGTTTTCTCTACATTTTGGGTTCAGGTTAACAATTAATTTATTAATTTTTTATTTTTTAAATGAAAAGCTAAATCAGAGCTGATTTTTTTTTTGTCCCTTCAGACTATCGCATGTAAGCCTCCCACTAGCCAAAATCATTCCCATCATCAACGGACAGATCCATTCAATATGCAGCGAAATTCCAAGCCACTTTGTTCAGGTGAGCTTCATATCCACCGACTCTTTTTCATATAAATTTTATAAATGCTTCCTATACACAACTTGTTCCTTCCTGTGTGGCTTTTCAGGATCTCCTGTTGATAGACCAGGTAAAAGAGTATGCCGCCAACGTATACGAAACCTTCAGCACCCCTCAGGAACCTCAGAAGTGAACAAGACGTAAAAAGCAAAACTCCTACAAATCTCTCATGCCGTACAGCACAGAATTGCTCTTCTCACACGCCAGAAAATCAACCTGGAGGGAAAAAAACAACAACTTGAATTAAGTTCAAAGTGTGTGTTCAGTTTGGAGTAGCTTTAGCTGACCCCTCTGTATGCTGTGACCCTCCAAACATTTCCAGGGCATGCCAAGGTTTTTAGTCTATAATAAACTGTAGCACATTATTTATTTATATTTTAATAAACAAACCCCTGTAGCATAACATTGTCCTTAATATCACAAATAAAAAGGAAAAAAATTATTCACTGGACTCAATTTTGACACGTTCACATCTGCAGTACCGACTTCAATTGGTGAATTGTGGTCATTTTGTATATTACATCAATATTATATCTGAGGTTGCAGCTTCTGGAGCAAAACTCACCTTTGCACCAGTAAACAGCGCATGATGTTTTTATACTGCTAGGCAAGTGGATATTTGGGAGCGTTTTCGTTTATATCGACTTTCATTTTGGATGGCTCTACTACTAACTGATGTGAATTGTTTTGCGAAATCATACAGTTCATAGTATGCTCTTCTCTTTTTTTTGTAAAATGACCCATGAATGTTAAATAATAATAATGTGAGTAATATTATTGGAACTATTCATTAAAAGGAAACACTGTTTGACTATAGTGTATGTTGTTTGGGCTTTTATAAAAGTTTACCCTTGATTTTAAATTGACGTTGCACCATCTTTAAGTATACAGTACAGGTCAAAATTTGAAGATATTAATATGCAGGGTGCTAACTACACGGGGGTTTGGCGGGGTCTGACCCCCCTAATTAACGTTTGATCCCCCCTGAATAACATTAAAACAAGATGTATGTGGAGGTCTGCCCTTTAATAGTTAAGAAATAGTTGCCCTGATCTGTATCTTAAATAATATTACTAATTAAAATAATAGATAACGTAAATATACATTTGACCACCCCTATAATGGTTCATACCATTGTGAATGCATGTTTGCACACCAACAGACCAATGTGAGTGTTCACAAGACATGTTTCTTGTAAAATAGGCATTTGTACTGTAGGTGTCTCTAAAATTAGATGCATAGTTTGTATTTTATTATACACTTGTTAAGTTAAACAGTAAAATAAAAAATACATGCAGTTTTTCATGGTCTTACCAAGGCTGCATTTATTTTATCGAAATAGAGTAAAAATTTCAAATGTAATATTGTACAAATGTTATTTACATAAAAAATAACCATTTTGTGTGTGAATATAATTAAATTGTGATGTATTATTAAATATTTTACATAATTCCTAGTCACATGATTCCTTGGCAGTCTTATGTTTATTTACTGTGTGACAAACATTTCTGATTGTTATTGAACCAAGGGATAGTTCACCCAAAACTGAAAATATATATATATTTTTTTTAAATGATCAAGCACATGTTAATTTGGTCAGAAGTGGCAAAGACATGTGTGCTTAGCATATATGAGTACACCCCTCACAAATCTTTCATTTAAATTAATATTAATTTAATAATTAAATCTTTTTTTTCATATAGCATGCATTAAAATATTATATTTGTGCATATACATTAGATTAATCTGGAGCTAGTCTTACAAAGTAACTTACGATAACGGTCCAAAAATTAGTATCTCAAATTTATATGTTAGGGGAAAATATTAAATATTTTGAAAAGCAAATATCATAAATCAAGAAAAACAAAAAAAAAAGATTTTTGCAGTTTGTAATTTTTTTTTCTATATTTGGCATGAATTTAAATATATAATCTTTCTATTTCTAAAGATGTTCATTGAATAAAATATTATTTTAATAAATATATCTCTTTAATCTGTTTTGTTCAAATGCACCAAAATATATGACACTCACTGAGAAATTGATAAAAAAATTCATTTTCAAAATCATTTACGCTGAGCACTGTACAGTTGCAATCAGTATTATTCAACCCCCTGATTTATTAGACCCTGTTTATTTTTTTCCCCAATTTCTGTTTAACGGAGAGAAGATTTTTACAACACATTTCTAAACATAATAGCTTTAAATAACTGATTTATTTTATCTTTGACATGATGACAGTAAATAATATTTGACTAGACATTTTTCAAGACACTTCTATACAGCTTAAAGTGACATTTAAAGGCTTAACTAGGTTAATTAGGTTAACTAGGCAGGTTAGGGTAATTAGGCAAGTTATTGTATAATGATGGTTTGTTCTGTAGACTATCGAAAAAAATAAATAGCTTAAAGGGGTTAATCATTTTGACCTTAAAATGGGTTTTAAAAATTAAAACCTGCTTTTATTCTAGCCAAAAGAAAACACATAAGACTTTCTACAGAAGAAAAAAATATTATCAAGACATACTGTGAAAATTTTCTTGTTCTGTTAAACATCATTTGGGAAATATTTTAAAAAGAAAAAAATTCAAAGGGGGTTGAATAATTCTGATTGCAACTGTATCTATAATGCTACAAAAGATTTGATTTGCTGCTGTTATGCTGTCAACTGCTGTCAACTGCTGTTATAGTGAACATTTTGAAATCATTAAAGAATCCCGAAAAGTAACACAAATTAGTTTCCACAATACTAAGCAGAAAACAAAAATTGGCATATTAAAATGATTTCTGAAGAATTATGTAACTAAAGGCTGGCGTATTGATTTTATTTGATTATATATTCACTTTTTTTTGCGTCCACATGGCCTTTGTTTGTTTTGGGGTTTTTTTGTTTTTTTATTGTCAAACATTTACATTAACAGGGAAATATGACACTTACATCTCTTAATTTTAAAAGTCACTTACAGAGGAAAAATAATAATAATAACAGGAAAATAACTCAAAAAAAATGTGGGTTTACATGAATTAAAGCTATTACACAATAATAAAAAAATCTAAGGGTTTATGTGTCTTTAAAAAGGTTGTCATAATGTATCAAAAAGTTTGTGCTTTTCGTATTTTTAGTAAGTTTAAAAGAGCAAATTCAGCAAGAAAAACAGGAAAAAACAAAGGAGATTCTGCTTATGAATAAAACAAACTTGCATTCAGTATAAAAAAATGAACATATTCAAGAGATGAAACTTTAGGATTTTCATAATAAAAAACATCTCTGAGGACAAAAGTGCATGTGTGTAAAATTTGTAAACTTAAAAACATGGGAACTTAACTCAATCCAAAATCGTTTTGTTACCCCACTTTCAAAAATCAAATGGGGAGCTGTTTCTTCAACAAATCCATAAAATGAACAAGACGCATCAACATCAGCATATTTAGATAAAGATAAACGGACAGGGTAAATGATGTGCAAAATTGTCTAATGAATCTCCTTAACTTTATAAGGCATACAAAATTTACTCGAAAATTTACAAAAGCTAGGTCTTGGCATCACGGTGGTGCAGTGGGAAGCCCGATCGCCTCACAACAAGAAGGTTGCTGGTTTGAGCCTCGGGTCAGTTTGCATTTCTGTGTAGAGTTTGCATGTTTTCCCCGTGTTGGCGTGGGTTTTTTCTGGGTGCTCCGGTTTCCCCCAGTCCACTATAGGTGAATTAGGTAAGCTAAATTGTCCCTAGTGTGTGAATGAGTGTGTATGGATGTTTCCCAGTGATAGGTTGCAGCTAGAAGGGCATCCGCTGCGTAAAACATATGCTGGATAAGTTGGCGGTTCATTCCTCTGTAGCAACCACTGTTTAATAAAGTGACGAAAATAAAATGAATGAATGAAACCCATGCCTTTCTCCAGTTTACATTTGATATTTATATTGACAGAGGACAGTATTTTTAAATTGTTGTGATATTTCACAATGTAGAGCTGTTTCTAAACGGCTACTGAACAAGTATTGAGTTATTTAGGGCTCTAGTTCATTGCATGTAATTAGCATAATTCACTGCTGTCATTAAGCATATATAACTATTATAAGGTGATGTACAATGTAAAAGTATTACCGTAAAAGAAAGCGTCGCCTTCCTTGTAAAGAAAATCTCCTGGTTTCCTCTAGAGGGCGGTACATAATTGTAATTGAGCGTCATGTTCTAATAATAAACGAAACAGTTCGAGTACAGAAATAAAATCAGGAAGAACATAAGTAATATCTGACAGAAAAAGACGCTGCAAACATGAGGAAAGCATATGACGACTGCTCTTACACAAAACAACACCCTTTTAGCGCAACTTCCTTATAAAGCTTTTAAAAACCTGACGCTTCAGCATCTATAAATGAGAGTTTGGGTTACGTGATGTAACGTAGGAGAATCAATTCCCAAACAATAACTAATTGTTCACACCATGACCTGCATAGTCTTTTGAATCTATTTGTAACATTTGACAATGATACGTGAAAAAAAAATACTATAGTAGAGTAGGCCTATAATTAATCTGCTGAGGTAATCCTAGTTGCTATGCTGATACAACAACCACAACAATTTAATTAATCTGTTGTGCTAATCCTATAGTAATAGTTGCTATGCTAATACAACAAGTATGGCAATAAACTTACCTAATACTGTACTCAGTTTTCTACAAATTCGGTATATTATACTATTATATTACCAATAAGCAAGGTAAGCGGCCGCTTAGGGCCCCAGGAAATCTATAAATTAATATACTATAAATTATATATAACATCGTTTTCTATATTATGTATGGAGAGGGTCTACATTTTTTTATTTATTACAATTATTACAACAATTATGGACCAATAGTAGTCAAATCAGTAAAGATTTAGCTTTAAAAACAAAATATTTATTTACTACGTTTAGTTGTAAATTCATCTTAAGAAAACAAATCATTTCAAAAGCTTTACAAGGTGCTTTACATGGTATTATTATTATTTTGCATTGAGATAAAATATAGAAAACGAGATCGAATGATATAAGAAACAAACAACTAAATTATGATAATAATAATAATAATAATAATAATAATAATATTAAAATACAAAAGGTGCATTTTAGAACTTTTGGGCCCCTTGGCAGGACTTGATTATGGGTCCCAAAATCAATAAATCTGCCCCTGATTGTACTGTAATACACCACAGTTTACTGTAGTTTTAAAAGCTAAAGTATAGCCTACTACAGTATTTATTCTAGTTTATCAGTTTACTTTAGTTAATATTACAATATGATGCAGCATTCTTTAACAAAGTGGTGGAAATACTGTATTATATAGTAAAATACTTTACTAGAACGGTAAGAAATACTGTAGTGTTTACTATAAATTACAATATTATTTTATAATGAAAAATGTTAAGAATTCAAAAGATTAAGATGGAAAAATGTTTCAATATTTTTAAAAATAAAACAGTTATTATTTTGATTGTTATTTTCTAGAGGCATCACAGTGGGTAGCAAAATCGCCTCATAGCAAGAAGGTCGCTGGTTCGAGCCCCTGCATGGGTCAGTTGGCATTTCTGTGTGGAGTTTGCATGTTTTTCCTGTGTTCCTGTGGGTCCAAAGACATGCGGTACAGGTAAATTGGGTAAGCTAAATTGCCCTTAGTGTGAACGAGTGTGTATGGATGTTTTACCAGTGATGGGTTGCAGCTGGAAGGGCATCCACTACGTAAAACATATGCTGGATAAGTTGGCGGTTCATTCCGTTGTGGCGACCCCAATAGAGGGACTAAGCCGAAAAGAAAATGAATGAAAGTTATTTTCTAAAGAAAGTTCTTAAAGCCTAATGATTATATAAAGAGTTTAGATGCAAAAACCTCTAAATGCCATTTGAAATATTCCTCTAAAATGAGCATTTTTATCAGGCTCCTGTGTGTATGTTCAGTAATATCACTTTTATGCTAAAGAATAAGTCCTTTTCCTGGTCTTTAAAGTGAAATATCTCAACGAAAACAAAGGAGGCTGAGAAAAATATTCATTTTCGATATAAATTTCAGACAGCACTTAGAGTACTTAGCACTTTTTGCATCTGAACTCTTCATATTTACATTTACATTCTTTCTTTATTTACATTTTGAAGAAATGTTATCATACTAAATCTCATACGATGCTTTTTAGACTTGTCTTTTGTTACAAAACGAGAATTCTATAATATAATGTAATCTCACACATTGTTAAAACAGCAATTACAATATTATTGTAGACGATGCATTCTGTGGACACATAGCAGTTGTTTTGTTAAGATTTTGTTAAAAACAAAACTAATTCTGAGCATTCCACTGTATTGACAACCCCCCCCCCCCCACCCACCCACCCACCCACCTGAGACGTTTCCATAGAAGAAATAAAGTCATACAGGTTTGGAATGACATGAGGGCAAGGAAATGAAGCAGTTTATAACCTTTAGTTACTAAATAGTTCCTTTAGTTACTTAACATTTCAGATGAAATCATTAAATATGGACATGTCAAATACAATTAAAGGCACAGTTCACCCAAAAATGAAAACTCTGTCATCGTTTACTCACCCTTCACTTGTTTCAAACCTAACTGAGTTTCCTTCTTCTGTTGAACACAAAGGAAGATATACTGAAAGAATAAAGTTCTAGAATATTTTTTGTATATCAATGTCTGCCTTCTTCCAACATTCTTCAGAAAATCTTGCTTTGTGTTCATTGAATGAAAGAAATTTGTAAATGTTTAGAACCACTTGAGTGTGAGTAAATGGTGAAAAATATGTTGTTTTGGGGTAAAATATCCCTTTTATTTTTCTATATAAATGCTTTAGTGTTTACAAATGGAAATGGAAAGTATTCATAGCGCTTCACTTTTTCCAAATTTTTTTATGTTACACCTTATTTCAAAATGGATTAAAATCATTTAATTTCCTCAAAATTCTACGCACAATACCCCAAAATGATGATGTGAAAAAGATTTTTTGAAATTGTTGCAAATTTATAAAAAATTAAAAAACTGAAAAATCACATGTACATAAGTATCATTCTTCTTTCTCATTATGTAGTTAATAACAAAAGATATAATATGTGACCTTGCATTGTTTCCATGTCACTTCTCGCGTGTTTGGTTGTGAGACGTAGTTTGTGGACGAAGACAAGTTGTCAGCGATTCTTCCTATTGTAAAGTCATGCAGTGTGAAACCTCCTGTCTTCGATTCATCCTGCAGTGTAAACAAAGCAGCGACGAAACGCTGCCCCTGACAGTCATGCAGTGTGAAAACATCTGCGACTACTTTGAAAATCGTGCAGTCTGAATTCGGCATTAGTTACTGTAGATTACAGGAAGTTGTTAACAGTGCAAATAAAATTGAAATAAATCAATCAAAAAAATGACTTTTACTTCATTTTCAAACTACTTTTTTAAAATGAGTTAAACAACACCATTCTTAATATTTTGAGACAACATGATTGCTTTTTATTCAATCCACTTAAGTGGAAACAAATACGTTAATCTATTTTTGTTGGGACAACATGAAGGAATTGTGTGGAACCCAGCATTTTTTACAGTGTAATTTTGAGTCTTTTTAAATATTTCTCAAGAGCTCTGTAACAGAGAAAGGAAATTTTCACAATCTTTCAAATTTTTATTTATTTATTTTAGTTTGGCTAAAATATAAGCAGTTTTTACATTTTTAAAAACTATTTTTAAGCTCAATATCATTAGCCCCCCTAAACCCCCATAGACATTTCTGTAGACATTTCGATTGTCTATAGAACAAACCACTGTTGTCCAATGTTTTGACTAATTAACCTAATTAACCTAGTTAAGCCTTAAATTGCACTTTAAGATGAATACTGTATTAGGGTTGGGCGATTCATCGAAAAGTAATCAAAATTGAGATTTAGAACCTATAATAGGGTATATGCAGATTTAGTGTTTCTTCCCATACTGATAAACTTCCGGTGAAAGGTTAAATTA
The DNA here is from genome assembly GCA_903798205.1 of Danio tinwini. Lineage (NCBI taxonomy): Eukaryota > Metazoa > Chordata > Actinopteri > Cypriniformes > Danionidae > Danio > Danio tinwini. Next base: position 17,876,867 of record CAIGQZ010034990.1, on the reverse strand, counting down.
TTTTTTTTTCCATTTTAAATAGTTCCATTTACAGCATCGATATTGTTATAATTAAAATATAATTAGTTAACTGGAAATGGCAAAAATGGCACTTTTTCAGCAGAGGAAGTTAAAAATATCCGATTTCCAGTTGGGTTTGAGATTTGCTCCAAGAGACTTTTTTGTAGGTATTGGCATGTTTGGTGTGTTTGCCAATTTCTGTATGTGTGCGCGAAATGTAGCCACTCCGTCAAATGTGCATAGGTTGCCACACCCACTTCCGAAACCTATAACAAATGTAATTTTTGCCACTTCTGGGGCATGTGAGTTTTTGGGCATGTCTGTTTAGACCCTCAAAACTGCAATTCATTCTAGAGAAAAAGAAGAATAAACGGAGCAATTCCAATATGGCCTACATAGCCTACCGTTTCAGTGCTCGGTCCCTAAATAGACTTTGGCAATCATTTAGTTGCTCAAGCATAAAACTTAATGAAAAGCAGTTTACACGCACACGCCCTTCAGTATTAGCAGGCTAGAGCAGAAACTCCATTGAAAATACTGTGGTAAAATAAATGTTCACATTTTAAAGACATGGCGGGGAAAAATCTAATTTAATCCAGTGCTTCTTGTCCAATCTGAGACCCACTTTATATCGGATATCACTCAGCCAGTGGAGATCGCAGATTTTTAAAGAAAACAGACCTTAAACGCACCGATTTTGTTATGGCATACAGTTCACCGGAAGTACTTGACCCAGGTTACTGGCAAATTAAAAGTCCTTCCGCATACACCCTATCAATCTAATTTTTAAAATTACTGTGGAGCCGATTTAAACTTCTGCGTCGTTTTGCGCAGTCACATACCCACGCACCTCTCAAAAAATGTCACACTACACTGAAGATAATTGGTAGCTGCGCCAGCTTCCATTGCAATACAATCATTATTTACATTAAAATATTTGTTTATAGAATATTCAAGAAATGCACTGTTTAAAATATTATTTACAATACTGTATATACAAGAGCTAATTTATTTAGAAGAGATGCTGCTTATTTTACTTTAAATATTAAAAACATAAAAAAAAAATGATTTTGTTTCCAAGGCAATGTATGTTTTAATTTCAGTTGTTCAGTGTTGATGTTCAATAAATAATCATAGATAGTGGCATGGGCCGGTATAAGATTCTGACGGTAAAATAACCATGGGTAAAACTATCACGGTTTCGCAATATCACAGTATTGTGATTACTGCTCTAAAATAAGTTATTTTTAAATGTCTGGGTAAAAAACAAACAACCCATTGAACATGTATTTTTTTTATATCTAAAATATTTTGAAACAGTAAAATGTCACAATAAATAATTTAAATAAGTCATTGACTTCTGCTGTCTTCATTAGTTTGAAAAACAGATTTCTTTTCAACTTAAAAAGGCATCTTCTTTCTTTTCTTTGGATATAGAGTAAAGCCACTGCATTGTTCAGCTCTACAGCATGTTGGATTATAAAAGATTTATTTTTCAGATATTTCCTGAATCATGGACTGACCAGTAGCTTGTGATGTGGAGGGTCTTATTCTACTGTTGCCCTAAAAAACTCAATAAAATAGTCTTAAACTTACAAATACCTTAGGAACGATATAAAACATTTTTTATGGTTGTAAAACCTTGACTTTTCAGAACCGCAGTATACCTTAAAAGCTGGTTATCGTCCCGTGCCTGAGATAGTGTGTGTTTCCTTCAATTATTTTAAAATGAATTAATGCACCCTTCATTCAAAATCTCTCATTTTTAATATGTGAGCATATTTACTGTACAAAACTTATCAGTGAACTATGAGGGCAAAAAATATAAATAAATAAATAAATAAAATAATCGGTTATTAATCGTAATCGAGTTCAAATGTTTAATTAATCGAGATTTTGATTGTAGACCAAACCACACAGCCCTAAATACTATCCTGCAACATAACTGGAAAAATACTGTCATCATGGCAAAGAGAAAACAAATTAGTCATTAAAACGATTACGCTTAAAAAAATATGTTCTATATGTTAAACAGCACTTGGGAAATATTTCTAAAACACGAGAGTGAGGAAATTATGTCAGAACGTTAATTTTGCTTTGAGTTTACTGTGGCATCAGTGTACAGTAAATAAGAGAGGGAAGTGGGTTCTGAGGTCAACGAGTCTTGCGAAAGTACCGTCACAATGCTGAGCAGAAGCGCTAGTAGAAAACAAGCCATCTACATTATAGACTTAGGCTTCATGCAGACAGAGATGTAGGTCAGCTTGTGGTTAATCCCTCCACCGATACTAACAGGACAGTAAAACGAGATCGAAAATGCAGTTATTCAAACGTTATAAAAACATGACGTCAATCTATCAGTGATTATGGGCAGGACACCAAAGAGAGCAATGGTCACGATTACAGTATGATGGTTTGTTTGACGAGGGTTGAGCTATAAATAGAGTGCGCTGTATAAGAATGGACTGGTTGTTGCATAAGCTGTTTGAATGTGCTGAATAACTGTGTGGGTGTTTTCCGCTCGGCACATGCAACACCTCAGGTCACGTGACTCGTTTCTGTGTCTGCATGGCCTGTGCTTTGGTGTGTATCATTCAGCAGGAAATTCCCCTTCATCACATGACATGACCTTTGGTTCTGCCCCATGACCTTTTTTTTACCGAAACTGTTTACATCAAGTCCAGGAATATAAGGGAAACATCTTCTTGTAATCATTAAAGGACTAAATAACATATTATCTCTGTTTGCAGATAATAGGCTTCATAATACGGCATGTCGTAGCAATTTATGGTTCATTTTAGGGTATTTTAGTGCTCTGTAAAAGGCAGAATTTCCCATGTGAACAAAATACCACAAAAACATTTGGTCATTTAGTTATTTTTTTGGAATTGATGTTTCCACATCACAAAGAACCTTTAACATCTAGCATTTTATTATACAAAGTATTATACAAGTATTTTTAAAGATCTGTTGTTCACTGTAACGTTCTTTGTAGAACCCAAATTTGTTCCTCTATTCATTTTTTTAAAAACATTCTGTAAAAATAAAAAATAAAAATAAAAACTAACAGTAAAAATCACTTAATAAAATAAGTTCGTTTTTTTTAAACTACTTTGACTTCATAAAAAAAAAGTTGTGGTAACTCATAAGCTGATTATATTAAGCAGAACTTAAACTAAATGAGTTCTGAATAAATTAATTATATTTTTTTGTGCTAATTCTAATAGCTAGAAGCCATACCAAGCCATTGGAGTAGCTATATCAGGTTGTTGCTAGATCGGATATGGTTGCAGCCTGAAGTTAACAAGAATTATTTATTTTATTTATAAAATTTCCCATTTATTGTATTTTATGAACGTCTACCCCAACCCTAAACCCAATATTATTATTATAGTATTATTTAGGCTATCTATTAAATTACCCAATAAATAGTATTTTTTAAAGCCTACCCCCACCCCAACCATCACAGTACTGTAAAAATATTAATTATTCTTATACAGTGTCATCAAAAATGCTGCTAGATTGATATGCATATCGCACTTCCCGCTGGCTGCGTATCCGATCTAGACTTTGCTATATCGTTGTTTGGACGTGATTAGTTTTATACTCGCATCTATTTGATAACTGAACTTAAAATGTTTAAGTTACTAAGACTCTAAATGTTTGACAATATCAACACAAATAGCAGTTAGTGGTTAGCACTGTCGCCTCACAGCAAGAAGGGCGCTGGTTCGAGTCCTGGCTGGGTCAGTTGGCATTTCTGTGTGGAGTTTGCATGTTCTCCCTGTGTTTGCGTGGGTTTCCTCCGGGTGCTCCGGTTTCACCACAGTCCAAACATGATGAACTAAATTGTCCATAGTGTGTTTGTGTGTGTGTTTTTTTTTTCCAGTACTGGGTTGCGACTGGAAGGGCATCCACTGCATAAAACATTTGCCCAAATAGTTGGTGGTTCATTCTGCTGTGGCAACTCCTGATTAATAAGGGACTAAGCCGAAGGAAAATTAATGAATGATTCAATATATATAAGTTTACAGTACTCAAACCAGTTGGTTTCAAAACTTAAATGCTGCAATCAGTTTCCTCGAAGAGTTAACTTATCAGGTGTATGGCTATAATAACAGTTAGCATCTACAGCTAACAATATTGTTCTTATTATCTGAAGGATTGATTTTGATTGGCAGACAATTCTTTCATCATTCATCAACTGGAAAAAGAGTTGACTTTGAAAGCAATTACAACAATACTGTTGTTCTGTGTAATTATTGTTTATCTGTAATCATCTTTATCTGGAGCATCTTGAATTTGAAGATGGAATAAGCTAAACATGTGAAAACATTATTTGTGTAACAGTAGTTAGTAATAATTTAACTTAACACGATTAAATGTATGAAAGTTTAAAATATAGTCAATTAAATCTCATAGGAAACTTTAAAAAACATTTATTTATTATATTCATTCATTCATTTGCTTTACGGCTTAGTGCCTTTATTAATTCGGGGTCGCCAAAGCGGAATGAACCGCCAACTTATTCAGCACATGTTTTACGCAGCAGATGCCCTTCCAGCTGCAATCCATCACTGGGAAACATCCATACACTGTCACAATTTAGCCTACCCAATTCACCTATACGCATGTCTTTGGACTTTGGGGGAAACCGGAGCACCCAGAGGAAACCCACACGAACACGGGGACAACATGCAAAGTCCACAGAGAAATGCCAACTGACCCAGCCGAGGCTCGAACCAGCGACCTTCTTGCTGTGAGGCGATCGTGCTACTCACTGCCACACCGTGACGCCCTATTATATACATGTCAATTTAATTATTACAATTTTTGTTATTCATTATAGTACGGCAGATGCATTCTTTAATAACTGATTTATTTTTCACTTGTTTTTCTTCAAACTATTTTTGGACCCCCTTGTTGTCCCTGCGACCCCAATATGGGTTTATGAGATGACAGGTTTCTGTGATCAAACAATTTCCATTGCGCAACTGCTTGAGTTTTAAAGAATAAACAACCAGGTGATCAAAACAATGACTTATTAAATAAATCAACTTTTAAAAATAAAACTTTTGTGATTGCAGTCTTCAATTTAGCAAGGAAACATGATAAACTGCTGATGTTAAAAATTTCAAGTTACCCCTTTAAATGGACATTTTTAATACATAATATAAAATAAATCAAAGTAATAAATAGACAATAAAAGGCTCCGTTGAATGAGTGTGCAATTTTTCTTTTATAGAAGGATGAGGAAATGCTAGAACAGGTTGTTTTTGTTTTGCTGCTACTGAGATTATGACTCATCTGCCTTTATACCTGCCTTTCCAGACTCCTGTTACTCTATGAGTCATCATGATGTCAGACTGCAAACACTGAACTCATCATCACATGAGCTCCTGCAGGTTAATGTTCCACCAAACTTACTCTGCACATAAGAGGGCTTGAAACGATATACAGTATGCTGATATGTGATCAATGCAGAATTGGAAATCTGAGCTCGAACATTTTCAGAAGCAAATATCTAAATTTCGATCTTTTATATAATTTTACCTGTGCTGAAACCTCTTTAAAAGCAAGCATTTGTTACTATATTATATTTTATATGATCAGAAGTATTATATGCTAAAAAATTATGACTATATAAGTTTATAATAAAACAACAACAACAATAATAATATTTAAGAATAATTATAATTGTTTATAATATGCCTTTCCTAGATTCAAAGTGCTACAAAATAATGAACAATAAATGTGAAAAAAATATATAATTAATGAGGTAATTAGGTTTCACTTTATTTTTATTATACATTTTTTTATCATATAAAATGATAACTTGATACTTTAATTGAGTCATTTAATTGATGTTGAAATAATTAATATTAATTAAATTTAACAAACAATTTAAGGCAGCAACACAATTATTAGTCTATACAAACTAATTAAGATGTAAACATGGTATTATTATGCATTCTTTTACATTTTCTGAAACAAATGTCACTCATTTGAATGCTTTATATTATTTTACTACGCTAAAACACAGCTGTGATAGTAAACGTATACACACTAACCTTGATTTAGATGTAAACAAACAACTATTCTGTGTGTCTAAACAATTTCAGAGGCAAAAAAACAGAAGCATTTTTTTTATCTTTTACATCATTTTATCTGTTCTGAAACATCTATAAAAGCAAGCATGTGTTAATATATTATATATTACATGATCAAAAATATTATAAGATCAAAAATTATGACCGTATAAGTTTTTAATAAAACAACAATAATAATAATAAAAATAATAATAATAATACTTAAGAATAATTGTTTGTGATATGCCTTTCTTAGACTCAAAGTGCTACAAAAAAATAAACAATAAATGTTAAACAATTAACATTTTAATAAAAATACAACTAAATAATTATTTTAATAAGGTAATCAGGTTTCACTTTATTTATTTTTTTTTTATATAAAATGATAACTTGATGTTTTAATTGAGTTATTTTAATTGAAGGAAGTTGAAATAACTAATATTAATGTGATTTAACTAAAACAATTTTAGGCAGAAACACAATTTTTAGACTATACACACTAATTAAGCATGGTATTATTATGCATTCTTGGACATTTTCTTTAACAAATGTCACTCATTTGAATGCTTTATATCAGTTTACTATGCTAAAAACACAGCTGGGATAGTAAACATATACACATTAACCTTGATTTAGATGTAAACAAACAACTATTCTGTGTCTTTAAACAATTTCAGAAGCAAAAAAAAGAAGCATTTTTTACCTTTTATATAACTTGATCTGTTCTGAAACATCTATAAAAGCAAGCAAGTGTTAATATATTATATATTATATGATCAAAAATATTATAAGATCAAAAATTATGACCGTATAAGTTTTTAATAAAACAACAATAACAATAAAAATAACAATAATACTTAAGAATAATTATAATTGTTTTTAATATGCTTTTCTTAGACTCAAAGTGCTACAAAATAATAAACAATAAATGTTAAAAAATATAAATCTAAATTAAAAAGAAATTATAATTATTGTAATGAGGTAATCAGGTTTCACTTTTTTATTACACATTTCTTATCATAAAAAATGATAACTTGATGTTTTAATTGGCTCATGTTAATTGAAGTAAGATGAAATAATTAATAAGAATTAGATTTAAATAAAACAATTTAAGGCAGCAACACAATTATTAGACTATACACGCCAATTAAGATTATAATGCATGCTTGGACATTTCCTGAAGCAAATGTCACTCATTTCAATGCTTTATATCATTTTACTAAGCTAAAACACAGCTGTGATAGTAAACGTATACACACTAACCTTGATTTAAAAACAACAAATAACTATTATGTGTGTCTAAATCATTTCAGAAGCAAAAAACAGAAGCATTTTTCATCGTTTATATTATTTTAGCTGTTCTGAAACTACTGTAAAACCACACACACACACACACACACACACACACACACACACACACACACACACACACACACACACACACACACACACACACACACACACACACACACACACACACACACACACACACACACACACACACACACACACACGCACACACACACACACACACACACACACACACACACACACACAGGCTGTTATTATGTGAGGCTAAAGACAGTGATTTGGCACTGTGCTGGTGGCTGTAGACATGCCCTGACCATGTTCTTCTCCTGCGCTCTGATTGGCTGATCTCAAGGGATTATCATTAACTATTAATCCTATGCTGCAGTGATGCACACTGTAGTCACACCACAGAGCGGTCAGATGATGTCACCTCACTCGAGCATGCCGATTGGCCGTAGCCTCTCGTGCAGCTCTGCGCTCACCATATCAATTTTATATCACTCTGGAAGATAGATCATTTACAGGCAGTCACATGACTTCTGAAATATGACGTCGGCCTTAAAGAGTAAATGCAGTGATTTTTATGGGAGGCTTTATTGGAATTGCATCAGTCCCATATGGTGCTTTTTATTGGAAATCATTTCTTTCTATTATTGATTGGAAGAAAAAATGTATTTTACTTAATTACTGGTAAGATAAGAAAAGAAGTATCCATCATGCAGTTCATATCAAGTCAATACTTCCTTAATAAAATACACAAAAAAGATATTGAAATATTCCTATTTTTAAACATTGACTTTAGATTATTTATTTTGGCAATGCAATTATTTTAATTTGCTGTGGAAATACTCTTGTTTTTTGTAATTGTGAATATAGGCAATGATTGTTCTTTACTTTGGCAACTTGTTTTGATTAAATTAAACCAGAGTGTTTATATAAAAAGTTTAAAATATATTTTCTTAATGTTCTTATTTTATTAACACACTTTAATAAACTTAATTGTACATTTACAATTCATTCGTTATTTTCCTTCGGCTTAGTCCCTTTATTAATCAGGGGTCGCCACAGCAGAATGAACCACCAACAGTGATGTCAAGTAACAAATTACAAATACTCAAATCACTGTAATTGAGTAGTTTTTTCTCAAGAATTGTAACTTACCAAGTAGTTTTAAAAATGTTTACGTTTAATTTCCCTTGAGTACATTTTTAGTGCATTATCAGTACTTTTCTACTTTCCTTCAACCTGACTCATCACTTAATTTTTTCCTGTTTATGGGATTAGAAAAATCAGTCCTGCGATTCCCGTCCAATCAAATCACACATAGAAAGCAAATCGCATCATAATGAACTACCTGAAGACATGCAGCAAACAAGCAATAGGAAGCATTAAAAGTGTCCAAGAAGATACTTTACACGCAATGACCCAGAGACTACAGAGTTTAGACTGCATGTCACTGATGAGAAGGTGATGGATGTTTAGTGTATGATGACCGAAATGGCCTTAAACAATAACTAAATGCACTACAGAATGTTACACTTACACACACGCAACATTTACATGTAGAGGCATCAACCTTTCCCAGCATACTCACTACTCTTGAGTACTTTTAAACATCCATATACACTCTTATTCATACTCATACTCATACACTATGGACAATTCAGTTTATTTAATTCACCTATAGTGCATGTCTTTGTACTGTGGGGAAAACTGGAGCACCCGGAGAAGACCTACACAAATATGGGGAGAACATGTAAACTCCACACAAAAATGCCAACTGGTGCAGCCGGGACTCGCACCAGTGACCTTCTTGCTGTGAGGCAATAGTGCTAACCACTGAGCCACCGTGTCACCTCAATTTACAAACCAGAAGCCTTTTTTTACTAACTTAAACGCAGCCTTACATTGAGACTGTAAAAATTATGATTAAGTAGTCCTGACAGCATATGTTTTAGGTCATTATAACTTAATAAACTAAGTTAATCATGTTCTAACTTAATTGTATAAGTTATGCAAGCTGAATTAAGTCAGTTTAACATAAGTTCAATGGACTTTTGAGGTTACTTTGATTTAGATTAAAAATTTAAGTCAACCAGGATTTTTTTTGTCTATTTCTAACTCAAAAAAGACTTTTAAACAACAACAAAAATTGTGAATTGTTTAATCTCTTCCTTTATTGAGTGATATTTATTTATATGCCCCTTTTGTTTATTTATGTATTTATAATTTTTCTTCTTTGTACTGTACTATTTGACTGTATTTTTTTGCATTGTTGTTAATTAAATAAAACACAATTAAAAAATTCTTCATCTGCTCAAAAAGATTTAGCTGTTTCTTTAAACTACTTTTTTAAAATGAGCTGAATCAACACAATTCGTCACCTTGGAATTATAAGGTTCTATCTGCGTTCTGAATGATTTTAAGATATTGAGCTTTAAAGTTTTTGCATTCCATAGCAAACAGTGTGTTTGTAACATTTGTTTTTTTAAATAACCATCTTAAAATGTAAACAACTTATAAAAAAACATCCCATAATGTAAATAAATTGTCATTTAATAAGAATATGTCAATAACGATCTGCCATTTTGACAAAAATGTCAGATAGAACCATATATATTTGGATAAAACGTAATTGTTATTTGTTCAATCCACTTACTTTTGTAAAAACTATTTAACTAACTTGATCGATTTGCAGGGTGCGAATTACAGGGGGGTTTGGGGGGGGGGGATTGACCCCCCTAATGCTTGAGCCTCCGTGAAGGACGTCAAAACAGGAGTTATGGGAGTCAGACCTTTAATACAGAGAAATAGTTTGCTCTGAGATGTATTTTAAATAATAATATTAATAATTAAAATAATAGATCATATAAATATGGCCAGTCCGCCCCTGATCACCCCTATAACACTTCATACTACTGTAGAAAATATAGTTTGAAACTGCAGATGTAGACCACCCATAGACATTGTAAGTGTTTTCTGGTAAAATAGGAGTTTGTTACATAAAAGTAGTCAAATTAGATGCATAGTTTGTATAATTTGACATACAGTAACTTCCAATTTAGCAACTCTGAGGATACTGTAGGGTATACACTAAATATCCCTCACAGCACTGAAAACTTAAGCTTAAATGGGTTTGTATTAATAAATTAGATGTAATTTAAATAAATACATAAATTTGATTTATTAAAGCATTACACAAACTAGCATTACCAAAACAGTTGCCCCTCCCCCCATTGTTAATGTATAATTCGCACCCTGTCGATTTGTGTTAGGACAACATAAAGGAATTGTGTGGAACCAAGCAGTTTTACAGCATACTTGAAATAAAACACCAGAAAATTAGTTCTAATATCTGCCAGTAAAAACTCAAGTGTCCCAATTAACCTAGTTCTTCGAAGTGGGAAACGGGAAATAAATGATGAGAAAGCGGTTTACTGGCCGGATGCTGACTGGATGTGGAATGAGAAAAAAATGACTTCTTTACACAATTGAAAAGGCCAAATATATAGAGCAGCAATTTACTTTCACATGTGCAGGAAGCAAAGATTTCCGGACGTAGTTTATGTAACCATACATAGAAGTTTCTAAATGCGTTTTAAAAATGAACTCTTTCCAAAAAAACCAAAAAGGAAGTCCTCGCTAAATGGGTTTCATTACACGTGGCGCGTTCTGAGAGTGCCTCAGTTTGGTTTCTTTATGAATTACGTAAGGCATTTACGGTTTAGCGGGGAATGACCTTCAGGTATTTGCTCCCCACCCTAAACGCTGTTTGCACTACGACAGAAATAACAAAGCACGGGAGGCCTGTTGGAGAGAAAAATGAGGTCACGGGCCAGTGACGGGGTTGGGAATCCTGGCTTTCCCTGCTTCGCCTGAGCTTGGGGCGGGAGTCCGTTTCTATGGACGCAGCCGCTGTAAACATGTACACATTGCTGCGTGTACCAGCGTGAGGGCAGTGTGAAGGTAACTCGGAGTTAACTGGGACTTTATAAATAACTATGAGGCCTACAGCTGTCTATGTCGCATATGTAAGAGGGGAACTATACAAACTATTATTTAGAGAAGCAGTGTCAACATTTATACTGAGCAAGTGATGCTTTGCCCATTGATGATGCCATTTGGGCCAGTTGCTTCTGCTGCTGCTGAGTCATTTATATTATATTATATTATATTATATTATATTATATTATATTATATTATATTATATTATATTATATTATATTATATTAT
>CAIGQZ010034990.1:17848726-17865224 GCA_903798205.1 Danio tinwini | reverse complement strand
ATATTATATTATATTATATTATATTATATTATATTATATTATATTATGATATATTATGCAACATGTAAAAAATATCTGGTAATTAACAATTTCCGTATTTTGTGAATTGAATTATGGTACCTTGATCTTTGCTCTTTCGTCTTTTGGTGTTGAAAATTCAACTCTACAGTTTAACAAAGTGACTTTAATTGACATTTTAGTAGTTTGAAATAATACAATGTATAAGAAATAATATTTAGATATATTACAAGGTGTTTGTAGCATAATATATAAATCCAACTCAGACAAAACATCATCTTAAGCTATAACAAATGTTAATAAAAGTCACTGTTTCCAACTTTTTAAGGTAAGATCAAGGTCCCATATTGCAATTCAAAACCATAAATAAATGAAAACATTAATCACAAAATATGGAAAACTGCATCAGATATTTGACTTAACAGATAGCCTGATATTTGCAACAGATAGCCTGACTTAAGCTTGTCGTCCTCAAAAAATATATACAAAAACAAGCATAAAATCATAAAATTCAATGATAGAACGCATCCTCGATCACTGTCAGCTTCTTCTCCGTCAGATGATGTCACTTCCGAGTCATAGCCTTAAATTGTAATTGCAAATGTGACAGGACTGACGGAAACGTCAAAGTCAGCTTTATTGTCAATTCAACCACATGTACAGGACATACAGAGAATCGAAATTCCGTTACTCTCAGAACCTAGGTGCCTAACATATAATATTAATACAAAAAGTAAAGTTTTTAGAAAGAATTTACAATAAATACAATTATATAAAATGTATCTAAAAAATATACATAAAATATACATAAAATGTAATCTAAAAACATACATAAAAAAAAAAACTTATAAGCAAAACCATTACACTTAAGGGCATATGGCAATGAGTGCAAAACATGGGGACAATTGTAAATTTATTTGTATTATATATTTGTATTTTTTATTTGTAGAATTTATTTATAATTTGATGTTTTTGACAATGACAGAGATTGTACTCTAGTGTAAAGTGTTTTTAATAAAGAAAACAAATCTGAGAACCAAATGAACCACATATTCCTTTACAGAACAGAACACAAATCAACAATCAGTCCATTTAAGACATATTTGGGATTAAATACTTTTTATTCACTATATTTATGTTTTTATTCAGGGACAGATAATGTACGTTTCTGGTAGAATGTCTCTTATATTATATTATAGTTAAAAAGTTTAAGAAGATTGTCCATGTTTTTTTTTTTTGGTTTTTTTGAGGTGATGTCATTTAAGAAGCATATCGAGTTTCCTATAGAAGCTTTTAATCATCCTTTCTTATAAAAGGCATTTTTTCTTACCGTAAAGAACATTTTTAATAAATATTAATAACATTTTCCACTGTTACAAACCTTCTGTGGAAACCATTAATGCCAATAAAAAAAAGGTTATTTTAGAGTGTATCAATTGACGAGGCTGTTTGGAAAATATTATTGTGATGTATAATTAGTAAAGCCCACGCGAAACTCTTATTAAAAATACAAAAAGTAAACAACAAAAAAAGGTAAATAGAAACGCTACAAAATATCTGGTCAGACTTGAAATATTGCCTGCTATTTACTCTGTACTTCGAGGAAGACTTGGAAAGCCCTGAAACTATTTAGAGCTTGTTTTGCTTGAGAGAGAGAGAGAGAGAGAGAGAGAGAGAGAGAAAGAGAGAGAGAGAGACACAAACAAAGATAGATATATATATTTCTTTATTATTAAAATATTATTATTATCTATTTTTTATTATTAATATGGGCTATTTATTATATTAATAGTGAAATATATATATATATATATATATATATATATATATATATACACATTATATATATAATATATATAAGTTTATAAGCATAATGTTGGCATACAACACATACTGCCTCTTCAATCCCCTGGGTGCGTGTCCATAATGCCCATTGGTTAATCTGGCGCTGCGTACAACACATGTTTAAGGCTATGACTCGAAAGTGACATCATGGAGGAGAAGCTGACAGTGATCAAGGATGTGTCTATCAACTCTGATTTGATTTAGATAGCTTTCTTGTAATGCTCTTAACTTATTTATTTTCATACACTTTTATACAATTGTAATTTACTTACCCCTTTCTGTTTTGTTAGTCTTTTTTCTTGTCTTTCTGCAGTTAATGTAGCTTGTATTTTCCCTCTTTTGTATCTCTCTTATATTGATCTCCTGATTGTGGTTGTATATTTTCATTCATTAATATAAATAAATAATAGTTATTTTTTGAGGACAACAAGCTTAAGTCAGGCCCTGTCACATTTTTATTTTGCATATATATTAGCAATTTACTGAAATGTCAGCAATACACCTATACAGATATGCTAATACTGTACAAAAATTACCATATAGCCTATATAATTGGTAGTTAGTTCAGTTATTTTTGTAAACTCTTAATTAGGACAATATATTATTCTTGGACAGGTTATCACTGACTTGTTAGGCTAACTAGGGTATTTTTGTGAAGATGCTGAGCTTGTGCCACGTAGTAGGCTAGCTGTATTAATATATAATTTAGGCTATACTCTGTCATTTGGTTTGTAAATTGAATGCTATTTACACAAAGCAATCAGGCGTTTTTGGATGACTAACGATTGACTGGAATGCGCTAATGTGTCAGACCGAAAGTGGAAATCAAAATATCGATCCCGACCTTTTCTTTATTCCAGCAACGACATACTTTTCGGTTCTGCCCCGTGATGTTTTGGGAAAAGGCTTATTTGACTTCTCACCTCCGTGCCTAGAAAACACTGTAGCGTAACTCTCCACTTCCCGGAAGGGTGACGTCATCTTCTTGGCGAGAAAGCTCGAGTTGCTGCTTGTCTTAAAGAAACAATGCGCGCTCTGTGCTTTCTACCAAAGTGCTTTGTGCGCGGTTTCACTGAGCCGTGGAAACACGAGAATAAAACAGACCTACAAATAAAGTGAAATCCAAGTGTAAAACAACATTTGAAAACATGCTTATTCGACATATACAGTGCTCAGCATATGAGTACACCCATTTTTATTTATTCCTTGGTGAATATACAATATTTTGGGGTGCATTTAAACAAAACAGTTGTATAAAAAAAGTTAAATCCATTATAATATGAGTTTGGCCATCTAACATCTTTAGCAATGGAAATATAAAAGCTACATTTATATTTATATTATATTTACATTAATACTTTATCGCATTATTATATCTTTCTTTTATTTTTCATTCTTTTATAACCTGCTTTAACACATTTAACCTGTTTTCAATAATTGTTTATTATTTGTTTTTATTTTCTTATACTTGTCTGTTTTATTCCTGTTTATGTAAAGCACTTTGAATTGCCACTGTGTATGAAATGTGCTATATGAATTAACTTGCCTTGCCTTACATATAAATTTAAACAAGTTATTGCATAATTATAATAATAGTATTGATAATAATAATAATGATCATAATAATAATAATAATAATAATAATAATAATAGGCGACGTGGTGGCTCACAGCAAGAAGGTTGCTGGCTCGAGCCTCAGCTGGGTCAGTTGGCATTTCTGTGTGAAGTTTGCATGTTCTCCCTGTGTTCGTGTGGGATTCCTCCAGGTGCTCCGGTTTCCCCCCACAGTCCAAAGACATGTGGTACAGGTGAATTGGGTATGCTAAAATTGACCGTAGTGTATGAGTGTGTGTGTAAATGAGTGTGGATGTTTCCCACTGATGGGTTGCGGCTGGAAGGGCATCCGCTGTGTAAAAAGATATGCTGGATAAGTTGGCGGTTCATTCTGCTGTAGCGACCCCAGAATAATAAAGGGACTAAGCCGAAAAGAAAATGAATGAATGAATGAATATTAATTTTATGATAATAATAATAATACAAACTACAAAAATATTGTCTGACAGACGGACCCAGTTAGGGCATATTTTGCGTACTTGTAATGGTTTTGACATTTATGATGTTTATGATGCTTGTTGAATTACTCTAAAGACTTGGTGTATAGTAAAACAAAAGTAAAATATAAACACAGTATAAATTATTTTTGAAAATAAAACTGAAACCAAATGCAAGACATTATGCAATCCCATATAGAACTACATATAGTCTACACCAAGTAATTCTATTTGTGTTAATGATAAAAATCTGCACTAAAAAAATTCTTCTAGGCTTCATTGTTCATATTGTCTACATCTTTAATCTTCAAAAAGTGCTCTAAATATTATAGAACATATTACAGTGCATAAATTAAACAAAAGTTAATAGATATAATTATGAAATATTGTGTAAAAATGTAATGGTAAATTTAATGATCATGATGGTAGATGCGAAGATCTAAAAACTGGATGCACAGCTAAAATCAACTGAAAGATAAACATTTTATCCATAAAATATTTTAATAATAAAAATGGCAAGTCAAATACTGCATCAAATTATCAAATGCATCATTAATAAAATCATACATAGCTATATTTTTTTAAAGAGAGAGATTAAAAACATTTGTGTTTTAATTATGTGTGTATAAATATATGAAGCAATAAATACACTCTAAAAATGCTGGGTTATTTCAGCCCAATTGTGGGTGTAATACAGACTACAGCTGCTGGGTTCATTCATTCATTTTCTTTTCGGCTTAGTCCCTTTATTCATCAGGGGTCGCCACAGCGAAATGAACCGCCAACTTATCCAGCGCATGTTTTATGTTGCGGATGCCCTTCCAGCTGCAACCCACAACTGGTAAACATCCATACACTACGGACATATTAGCTTACCCAATAGCGCATGTCTTTTGACAGGGGGAAACCGGAGCACCTGGAGGAAACCCACGTGAACACAGGGAGAACATGCAAACTCCACACAGAAATGCCAACTGACCCAGCCGGGGCTCAAACCAATGACTTTCCTGCTGTGAGGCGATTGTGCTACCCACTGCGCCAGCTGCTGGGTTAATTTTTTTTTGTATAAAATTTATAGGACCATATTAAACCCAATGTTTGGGTTTGTCCATAGTTTAGCAGATTTTGGTTTAAATAACTCAGCATTTCTTGGAGTATACATAAAACACATATGTATTTACTGTATTGCTTCATATATATTTACACATATTTGAATAAATTTAGTTTAGTTTAGTTGCTTACAGGGTCAACGCACATTAATAAACATTACTGTAAAATGTGCCAGAATTAGCCAAGAATGGCTATTTTTCATCTGTAGACCTCTTACAGAATATTAAAAAGTCACACCTAAAATATAAGCACAGCATAATAACATAGTAAACACTATCATATAAAATACAATAAAAAAAGCAAAAAAACAAAAACAATTAAAATGTATATTTTAATATTTAGAGTTCGAACCTCGGCTGGGCTGGGTCAGTTGGCGTTTCTGTGTGGAGTTTGCATGTTCTCCCTGCGTTCGTGTGGGTTTCCTCCGGGTGCTCTGGTTTCCCCCACAGTATAAAGACATGCGGTACAGGTGAATTGGGTAGGCTAAATTGTCCGTAGTGTATGAGTGTGAATGAGTGTGTGGATGTTTCCCAGAGATGGGTTGTGGCTGGAAGGGCATCCGCTGCGTAAAATCGTGCTGGATAAGTTAGCGGTTCATTCTGCTGTGGCAACCCCAGATTAATAAAGGGAAAATGAATGAATTTTAATTTTTACTCAAATGTATTTATTGCTTCATATACACACATTTAAATCAGTTAAAATATATTTTAAATCAATCAGTGAATCCATAAATGCTAAAATACACTATAAAAAATCCTGGTTGCCTAAATTTGTTAAGCTGAATCAAATTTATGAGACCATCTGAACGTATATTATGTTAAACTGACTTCAATCAGCTTGCATAACTTAAAAAAATAAGTTAGAACATGATTAACTTAGTTTGATAAGTTACAATGACCTAAAACATATGCTGTCAGGACTAATTGATCATATATTGTTTTACAGTGTAGCAAATGACTTCTCTTTTAAAAGAGACCGTGTTTTCTTGTCAAAAATCAGATTAGATCAACAATAAAGATACAGACAGTTTAGTAAAAATGAAACTGATGCACAAAAAACATCTTTGCATCAAAAAGAAAGTGAGTGAAATGCAAACTTTGTTGTTTACACACGCTTATCTTTCAGTTTTTACTCAAACTCGGCACATATTTGTCAAACAGACAACAATCAACAAGTAACAGATGGAAAAGTGAAATCACTTCTCCTGAAACTTCTCTGTGTAGCTAACAGGTCAATATTGACATCATAACAGCTGTATCCATGTATCCCAGACAGAAAATGGCTGCAGGCATTTAAACACCTGTTTGACATCATACGATGAACTCTATGATGTGACTCTGCCCTGCCAGATATGATAAAGAGATGATAAGATGGGTAATATACTGCTATATTAAGCTCTGTGTACGGTTTTAGATATAGATCATTCGCACGGGGCCACGTATGTCTGCTATGGCTAAACACATACATTTGAAGTCAGATTTATTAAACCCCCTGAATTATTAGCCCCCCTGTTTATTTTTCCCCCAATTTCTGTTTAACGGAGAGAAGATTTTTTCAACACATTTCTAAACATAATAGTTTTAATAACTGATTTCTAATAACTGATTTATTTTATCTTTGCCATGTTGACAGTAAATAATATTTGACTAGACATTTTTAAGACAATTCTATACAGCTAAAGTGACATTTAAAGGCTTGGTTAATTAGCTTAACTAGGCAGGTTAGGGTAATTAGGCAAGTAACTGTATAATGATGGTTTGTTCTGTAGATGATCGAAAAAAACATAGCTTAAAGGGGCTAATAATTTTGACCTTAAAATGGTTCTTAAAAAATAAAAAACTGCTTTTATTTTAGCTGAAATAAAACAAATAAGACTTTCTCCTAAAGAAAAAAAATATTACCAAACATCCTGTGAAAATTTCCTTGCTCTGTTAAACCTCATTTGGGAAATATTTTAAAAAGAAAAGAAAATTCAAAGGGGGGCTAATAATTCTGACTTCAACTGTACATTAAACGTCATGATATTAGTATAGATATTTTATTCTTTATTCTAGACTTTTATTCTTTCCAGAAATCACACACAGAATTTTAGGTACATAAATTAATTAATTAATTATTAGAATGTGTCAGTAATTATTTCATTTTTGTCTCATATATATCTCATAAAATGTTGTACAAAAAAGCCATGTTTAAAAAAATATTTGATAGTATTGGGCAACTAAAATCAAAGCATGTTGCAAATGTTGCAAGAGCTTTTCTCAGAACTAAATAACTTCCCTTTTCTTAGCCGTTAGTTTTTTCAATATTGTTTTTTTTTTTTTGGATTTATAACCAGCTAGAATCAAGGTGATTTTCCTGTAAGATTTGGCAACCAGAAAGATTTTTCTAAATCTAGCAAACTACACTAGAGAAAAATATTAATAAAAGTAATAATAGTAAATAAATAAATAAACAAATAAATAAACACAATATCAATTAAAAATATAATAAAAAAATAAAATAATAATTTAAAAAATTGTTTTCAGAGATTAGTGTATATGTGGTTTGTTGTTAATATCTATTTTTGACTTTTCCTAATAGCTAATAAGTAAAAATAGATAATAAATTAAAAACTTTTTAATATAATAAAAATAAATAAATAAATAATAAAAAATATAAAAAATACGAATGGAAAAAAATTAAATAATAATATATTTTAATTCTCCCTTGCATTTTGGGGTCATTATATCTTCATTTTTTATGTTTTCAGATATTACTGTATATGTGGTTTGTTGTTAATATCTATTTTTGACTTTTCCTAATAGCTTATAAGTAAAATCATAAATGAAAAACTTCTTAATATAATTAAAAATAAATAAATACATTCTCATATGTTGCTGGATATCGGCAAAACAACAGCAGCAAATTTGCTATATAGTAGTTAATATTCAAGTGTTAACCCAGATTCATTCATTTTGAAAATTACTTTTTTAAACCAGAAAAATATGTTTGGACTTTGTGTTAGGTTTAGACATGGCTCCTTGGTAACATTATTTAGTGTCCAAACACAAATGTATGTAATGAAGGGGTGTTTTATTGGTGATTGCCAAGGACGTGAGGAAAGATTACTGGAAATTTCCAGAACACAGAGGAAAGAGTGTGGACTGGGCTGGGTAATAATGAACAGCTACAGCATGAAAACCATGCTTCACATTGAAGAGAGGAATGCAGACACTGCTGACGACCCACTCCCTTAAAACACCACCAAATTGAGTTTGGGGAAACCAAATTGGGGGAAAAAACATGATGTAAACAATAAGCCTATCACTAATTTTATGTGTAAAAACAGCTATTAAGTAGTAAAATTTATTAAGAAAACTTTTATTTTATATTGTGTTGTTACATATTAGATGTATCAAAATTAATTAAGAAAAAACATGCTTATATCCACCAACTTAGGAAAGATAGATAGATAGATAGATAGATAGATAGATAGATAGATAGATAGATAAAACTTAAATAAAAAATAAATAAATAAAGTCAAGAATAAAATAGGTATAAGCGAAATTATATTTACTATAATACATTACATTTTTTACACTACGTTTATGCCTAAAATTAAATACATAATTATTTGCAAATAAAATCATATTCCTAACCCTAACCTTAAATCAATTTGACTCAATACTTGATATAATGTATAATTAGAAGGACGCTCAAATAAAGTGTAACCGAATTAGACATTAAAAAGCTGAATACACTCAAATATTCAACCCTCTAAAAACTGAAAACCTGTAAATGTCATGTTACAATATTACATAAGAATTAATAAATTATTATTAATTTATTAAATCCTTAATTCAGTCAGAAACAAACCAACATAATTAGCCTACTAGGCTGAATTAAACGCCATAAAGATATTCAAAGCTGTTTTTTTTCTGAGCCAGTGGACATTTAACATCAAAAGCTTATAAAACACAGCCATATACACACTGACCTTGACTTCCTCTCTCCATCTCTTCATAATAATATCCAACAAAAAAGAAAAAGAAAACATAGGCTAAGTGTGTTTAACCTAACAGACCAAGAGGGATTTCTTATGCTCTCTTTCAACCAGTCAGTCAGTCAGTCAGTCAGTCTCTCTATCATATCTCTTTTTTTCATAACTATTCGGTACATGACATTAGAGCATACCAGAGATAGCCTGTCATTACACGGGTATATGTCTTTATTCGCTCATTAGGTTAACATGCCAGCTCCTCGGCTTCACCATTGTGAAGGAGGGCGGGAGTTTGCCCAGTTATGGTGCGCGGAGAGGGTTGCCTGATTGCATCATCGCAAAAAGACAGCGCCGCTGATGCTATAAATAGGGTGACGTCACTCGCCCCGCCCCGCCCCGCCTCTTGTAGTAGTTCACGTCCTCCAGCCATAAAAAGGGGTGATGCAACGAGCCGGCGACAACTGTAACTTTAGCAGCTGAGCGCGAGAACAGTCCAGCATCAGGAGAGCATCACGGGCGCACAACACACGCGCTTACGTTTATTTACACACAACCAGGTAAGAGACGGCATTGTACATTTGTTATTCATGGCTTTTCTGGAACACGCTGTGGGAAAACGTCTATGGTGTGTTTGGTTTAGGCTGGTAAAGGGGGATTTTTGCGTTTTTGGGTCAAGCGATTGTATTTAGGTTTAACTCAAAAAACTTTTTTTAACGAACTTTTTTTAGCTATACTGTATAATGTATGTACATTACTGATTATTTACGTCAATATTTTTTCGATATTTATTACATAATGAATTAACTAAGTTCTCCTGTTTTCAAATAGTTTTAACCGACAAAAACTGTTATGTTACGTCAGTGAGTTTACTTCATCGACGATGTGTAACACGAATACAACTCATTAAATAGTTAAAGATTATGACTTTATATACTCTGTATTGAAAACCTGTCACTTAAATGTTCAAATATTAGGACTAATATGAAGCTGTTAATTAATATTTGATGGGTTTAGATTATTCTGTTAGCGTGTAGCTTGTTACTGTAGGCTATAAGGTATTCGTTCAGTACACATTAATTAACAAATCGTTTGTTGAAATTAGTGTTTATGACAAAACAGGATAGCATACTGTATAAAAAGAGCAAAACGCCTATATTACGTCATTGTAAAAAGTAAATATTGACAGTTGTGGTAGCTAGAACCTATGAAAAACTAGGAACCTATGAAGTTACAGTTTCTATCTATAATTAAATGGTAACGTTACTGTTTATTTACCTTAATATGTATTCCTTTAAAATGGATTAAAACTGATTGCTTTAAGTTTCTTCTGTTTTCAAATTGTTTTAACCGACTAAAACTGTTATGTTACGTCACTTCAACGACGATGTGCAACACGAGCACAACTTCATTAAATATTTAAAGATTATAACTTTACATTCTTACAAAGCTGTCACTCAAATGTTTAAAATATTAGGATTATTATGAAATTGTTAATTAATATTTGATGGGTTTAGATTATTCTGTTAGCAAGTCGTTACTTTATGTATTTGTGTCGAGTAGTACACATTAATTAACAAAACGTTTGTGGAAATTGTTTGTTGAGTGTTTATGACAAAAAAGCAAAAACACATAAAGAAAAGAGTAAAACGTCTATAATACGTCACTGTAAAAAACTAAACAAAATATTGACAGCTGTGGTAGCCAGAACCTATAAAATCCCTATAAATATTGTAATAATGTAACAAGCAAGATGACACTTTAATAATATCATGTTGTATAGTTTCCATCTATAATTAAATTGTATCGTTTTATTCTACACTATTATTTGAGCTATTAAATTATTGTACGATTGACTGAGAATGACATGTGGTAAAATTTGTTAGCCAAATTACTTTCTGCGCATGATAATTAGCCTTTTATTAGCCAGTTGTGTCTCTATAATATATTATGATATAATATAACTTTATAAACCTAAACCAAAAAGTAACATAACAAAATTAAACAACATAAGAACTTGTGAATACTATTTTCTCCTTTCTCCTATCATTTTAAAATGCATATTATTTAATTAATTTAATATTATATTAATCACTTTGTTAAATGTAATATTCATATAAATATCGTAAATGACAATATATAACAATGAATATATATTTTGATTACAATAATGTATAACTATTGTTTATAATTATTAACACATTAAAACTGTTGGTATATAATTTTAACAGTATGCAATTTAATATTTTATTTCTTAAATACAATATTTAATGATCATTTATAAATGTTATTTTATTACAATTTAATCAATAGGTTATACGGTACAATTCTGACGTTCTTATTTACTAACTGTAATACAGTTAATTCGGTAGTTTTAGAGAAAGGTGTAACATTTATTTACTTATTTGTCTATCCAGTTTCCTCATCAACAGGAAGATTTAAGTGTTGTTTGTTATTTTCTCTAGATTTCGACATGATGCTTCAGCACCCTGGTTTGGGTCCGTCAGAGATCAGTGCGTCAGCTTTGGTTCCCTGTCTCTCTCCGCCCGGCTCCCTCACGCTGGACGACTTCACCAACTTCACTCCATTAGTGAAAGAGGAGCTGCGCTACGCCATCCAGAACAAACGCCTGTCCAACGGCATAAGCAGCCTGACCACTGACAGAGCCTGCATGAACACCGATAGACCCACTGAACTACCTGTGATGAAGCGAGAGGTAAGAGCCACTCATTTACTGGCACAACATTTGTTTTCTAAAGTGTAATTTCTCATATTTCACTTTAGCTGTATTGAGTAACGTGGACATAGAAAAACCATGCTTGCACAATTCACTTATGGGCATTTTAGGTAGTTTTGGCTTTCCCAAAATGATAAATGTTGTTATTTCAGGCTGTCCCAGAGGAGAACGACCGGAGGAAAAGAAGGAGGGAAAGAAACAAAATTGCAGCAGCAAAATGCCGGAACAAGAAAAAGGAGAAAACCGACCACTTACAAAAGGTATTACTTGTTGTTTTAACATTTGATTCAAACAAAACATTTATATAAACATATTACAGTATATGTGTTGTTTTTTTTTATTGCATTTTTTTTGCAGTTTTTAACTGCAGTTGATTGCATTCTACTTATTACATCTACCTACTACAGATGGAGTAATTAACGTTAAAATAGTTTTTAAATTATAAAGTGAATGAACAATTAAAAAGTAAAATAAAAAATAAATAATACAAACTTACAGCTGTTGCTAACAAGTATTAAAATTCAAAGCCTCTAATTCAAATATTAATTGTTTTTAATTAAATTTAGTTTTGTTATCGTTTTTTGCAACCGTTATGCTTGCATTATGTTTAAAATGACAAATGCATCTGGTTAAAAATATATATTTAGGTTTATAATTTCTTTTTAACTGTTTTTTTAAATTACATGACACATAATATATAATAAAGCTATTTTATTGTCTATTTATTATTTGAGTTTTTTTATAGTATATATTAATAAGTCATGTTATATATTTATTAGTGCTGTCAAAGATTTAATCGCGATTTATCACATCCAACATAATTTAGGTGTACTTGGTGTAGATAAATATTATATTATATGAAATTAGAAGTGAAAATAATAATATTAAATAAAAACTCTGACAGCTGTTGTTAACGTTAACATGATTCAAACATTAAAGGCAGAAAAAAAAGGTTCATTTTTGCATTTTCTTTTCGGCTCAGCGCCACAGCGAAATGAACCGCCAGCTTTTCCAGCATATATTTTACGCAGTGGATGCCTTTCCAGCTGCAACCCATCACTGGGAAAGGCAGTAAAAATAAAACATTAAATAAATAAATAAATAAAATGACACAATATTTTGTTACTTTGTCTATGACAATCATACATTTATCACACTTTCAACAGGGTTTCTACAGATTTTATCAAGTCAAATTGAAGACTTTTTAAGACCATAATGAATTAAATTTCACACTTACACTTACGCAAAAGTTAAAACCTTAAAAAAAATAATAATTATTGTAAGGAAGATAATTAAACCATATTAATAAGTAAATAGAGTTAATAAATAAATATTTTCTTAAAACTTTTATAAAACTATATTGTTAGTGACTGGATGGATGTTGGCCAAATTAGGTATAGCTTTACATAGACATAAGAAAATAAAGACCTGTTTAAGATGATTTAAGATGTAAAACACAATATTTTAGTGGATTTAAGACTTTTAAAAGCCTAAAATTTGGTTTTTAAAATGTAAGACTTTTTAAGACCCCGCATATACCGTTTTAAGTTATTTAAGCAATTAAATTAACTTTGGGCCAATTAAATTAATTAGTTGTATTATGTTTTCCTCTTTGTTTTATATTAATCACAATTAAAATGTAAAAACTCATGTATGTTCTTGTTTTGACTTCAGGAGTCCGAGAAGCTAGAGTCCATCAATGCGGAGCTAAAAGCCCAGATCGAGGAGCTGAAGAACCAAAAGCAGCAGCTGGTTTACATGCTCAACCTGCACAGGCCCACCTGCATCGTCCGTGCTCAGAACGGCCAGACCCCCGAAGACGAGAAGAAGCTTTTCATCCAACAAATCAAAGAATCCACACTCCAGGGGCTGGGTTTTACCACCAATGGACCAACACACACCGCCGTACCAACCAGCTGTGGGCATCTGTGAATCACAAACTCTCCAGGCAAACAAGCTAACGGCTCGCCAAGGAACACTGGAAGGTTTGCCCAAGTTTAAAAAAAGGACTAAACACGGGTGCCTGCCATGCTGCCAATCAAGGTCGTCTAATGTACACTGAAAGAGACTAAAAGCACTAAAAGTGTTGAAGGACATTCAATGCGTTTTCACTTAGTTATTTAAATCTGTTCGTCATTGTACTGTTTAACATGATATGCTTTTCTTTTTGTATGCACCACCAAAGCGTGATGTCATGTTGCTGCTGCTAGAACAGCATGATTTCATTTATTTATCAGCTTGTTTGTTGAATGAAACCCTGGCGGTGTGTGTTTGATGGCAAGTGCTGTTTTAGCGAGGGGAATATATATGTGTTGTTGTTGTTTTTTTTTTTCATTTCTTGGCAAGATATACAGGGTGATGAATGAAGTTTAGTTACATATTTATCTATGGCCTTTACCTTGTTAAAGGGATATTTCAGCTCAAAATGAACATTTTCTTACTTACCACTTAATGTTCCAAACCTGCTTGAGTTTGTTGCTTCTGTTGAACACAAAAGATGATATTTTGAAGAATGATGGTGGTCATTTTTCCTACTATTTTAATGGCTACTGAATTCCAACTTTCTTCAAAATGTCCTCTTAGGAGTTCAGCAGAAAATAAAGAAACTTTGAATCAATCTGAGGATGAGTAAATGTACATTATTGGGTGAACTATCCCTTTATAATTTTGTGTCCACAACATGCCACAAGAAGTATTTCAAGCTGCTACTAATCTCTCAGGACTCGGTCTATATATAATACAGGAAACACAAACTAAATAAACAGATAAAATTACAGGGAAGTGGACGTGGAGACAACGAGGTGTCCTGCACGGTACTTACAAGGAAGTTCTTCGCCACTGCTATCACCTCAATGTTGTTACGATGCTGTGAGCAGGAAGGTCTGAATTTATCAGTCCACTGTGAACACACACACACGAAAAGTGTTTTTGTTCATTTCTGATGTCACATTTATCATGTATTGTAGCTGTGTTGTTGTTGTCTAGATAGATGCTATACTCTCAGCTAACAGGAAACAAGGTTATGTTAAAGCTGTGTGCAAACACTCGTCAAGTCACATTAATTGAATGTTCAATTTAATAGTGTGCTTAAATTCCTATTTGCAAAACATCTTTTCTTAGCATTACTACCTGATACTTGTGTCAGAATTAACGTTCTTATATGGTTTGCACAAAGTTATGCATTGAACATTCCATTAATGTTTTCTTTAACATTTGCGTTATTGTCTTTCGGAAATAGAGAAGCAGAAAAACAGTCTTAGGACATATTTTGTTAGCTGGGGGTATTCTATAGAGAGAGAAACAAAAAAACTTGAAGTAAAGCTCTTATTATTTGTGTGGCTTTGTTCTTAGATCATGTGTCAAGCAATTTTAGTGTCACACCACGTTGTTAGTGAAGAAACACACACCACAAGACATCTGATCAGCCCTGTGACTGCATTGCCTAATATTACAGAAAGGTGTACAGAAAGGGAAAATTAATCACTCCATTTCTACTAAACTAAGGAAAACACCAAATCTTCTCGCAATATTTTCCCTTATGTTTTCGAGTATGGTCTCCGTTTATGTTCTGTCATGTACTGAAATTTTAAGTGACGCAGGCGTCATCTAGTTTGTTTTCCCCCCCTTTTTTGTTTGTATTTGTGCAAAACAGGCATGCCACAAAATGTGGCTCTACTGACATTAAATGTATAATGAAAACAAAGCTATGCTTCCTATTTGTGTTTAAACCAGATTTTACCCATCATGTCAGTGCTGTTGATGTCAATAAGTGCAATTGCTCCAAAAGTCATGATTGAGAAGTTGATAGCCGGTCAAATTCAATTAATTATTTATACGAAATATGTAAGGCTTCATTTTGACTGCTTGTTTTTGATACTTTATTAATAAAAAACTACCACTTGAGTCATTTTACACTGGTTTTATTTAAGACAGCTGTGACAGAATATGACTGGAATGATTTGATTGCATCACAAGAGGCAACACCTGAACATTGTTGCTTTATAAAGAGTATTTGACATGTTCAAAAAGCATAACCATTTATAGTTGTCAAGGAATTTGTGGTAGGGCAAGTCTGCACATGTCAAACCTGAGATACGTGCTGACTACAACCCTTAGTGCAATCGAGTTCATCCTGTCAGAGAGCAATGATACAGCATTTTTTTTGCAGATTTTTCTGATTAGTTCTGTTTAAGTGGATGGTTTTGTGTGGGGTAATTAATGCTTGGAAATGATTCAGGGTGAGGGTGGCATCAGGAAACGTTCCAAAATTCTTTGGGATTGTTCCAGATGTGAAGTTCTGTGGAAACTACAAGAATACTAGCTCTTGGTAGTACCTGAGCTTTGGTAACCCCCTTTTTATGATAAAGGAAAAAATAGAGGGAATTCTTCAGAATTCTAAAGTTGTACAGGAAACAAACCTATGTTCAAACATTTGCAGGGAAGTAATTTAGTAGTGTAAAACAATGTATAGATAGAGACACTCCTTAATTGTTTGTGTTTAAAAAACAATTACCTGGAAAATTATTTACACTAAATATAGAATTAAAAGATTGTTTTTGCTTTTTAACACCCCACCTGGCTTTTTTGTTTATTGTCAAAAGAAAATTCCTTACTGATGCTAATAAGTGACACTGAAACAAAAAGATTACATTTTATAAATTTTAAACAAAGTGACAATGATATAATGATAAATAGCTAGATAAAAAGTAGGTAATGTGTATTTATATAGCGCATTTATTGTGTTTAGCCATACACCCAAAG
>CAIGQZ010034990.1:17835025-17848716 GCA_903798205.1 Danio tinwini | reverse complement strand
TCGCTGATAAATTAACTCTCCAAAATTACTCGCAGACAACTTCCATCTTTTTCTCTGAAAACACAGAGCCTATAAAGAAAAAAGCCACCAATGATGCATTACAATACCATCACCGGGAATTGAACACTCTCTGTTCATGACTCTTTCCCAATCTGTGTCCTGAATCACAATTTCTAACCAAAAGAAACATATTTGTAGAAAATATAATTCCAGGTAGGAAATAAAACAAAAATTATTTAAGTCGATTCATTTATCTTTTCATTCAGATTATGAATCCATATCTAAATGATCACCTTATATAAGGCACAACATGGAAGATTCATATTTTGAAATCATACTAATCATATACCCTACTCATTTTTTATATATGTATTATTATATTACATATAAACTCTATATTTGTATTTAAATACAAAATGCACATCTAAACTCATTCCTCCGACATCTTGCGTTGAATCCGAACTGACCCTGATTCCTAACACCATGACTTGAATTTCACAGCAACACAAGTGCACTTTGCCCTGTCAGAATGTGAACCAACACGGTCACGGCCCTTGGCAATCAAAATGCAATCAGTGGAAACTTCACATTCTGATGCAACCCTTGAAAACTGTTGCAATGGAATCTACAGATGTCGAATAGGGTGTTGTAATGCTATTTCAAATATCAGTTTCATAACCTCTGAACATGATTGTAATGGTTTTAGAGTTTTGATGGGCTGCAGTCACGACTGGCAGACAGATATTTAAACCCATCATATCGCAGGAATGCTTCACTCATTCAGCACATTAATGTAGGCTATTTTGAAAAATCACCATCTATATTACAAACTTGATGATGTATCTTTCCTGTATAGATGTATACTCCTCTTCCTTTCCAGTACAATGGAAATGCCCCTTTTTTACTAAGTGGGAGCTCAAGGAAGTGTAGGTTCATTGGGAACTTCGAGGTCCACATTCTTCTTTAAGTTCCTGTAAGGTTTCCAGGAGTTTCAATTTGTGAGGCCAACCACCAACAGTTGCTACCAGGAACTTCAATATAAGGAAGGAAAAGTTACCATAACAGAATTTTCCGCCTTGAAGCGACGGGTTTCAGCCACGCCCACATTTTCCCAGTTCACAAAGCGTATTTGAATGCGCCTCTGGTCAGATTTGAGAACATAATTCACTTTAAATGCAATGCTCGACAGGTTGTGATTTAAGGTTTACTTCCTTCTGTTTTAGTGCATTTACTAGAAGAGATTATTACTCTAATGCAACTTGACCTTTTATGGTGTAAAACACAACATTTGTTTCAAATCGAACCAAGCATGCACAATGTAGATGTAACCGGAACTATTAACAAATAGTATTAGCTATATCCATTTTGGGGTAATTCACATGTTTAAATATAATGTATTTATTCTAAAACGTATATAAAATGCGTTAAATGTGTAAATCAAATAGATAAGCATGATGATTGGTAATGTGTCCACAAGAGGGCATAACAATCAAGGAATTAAGCCCCGAAAAGAAATGCATTATCAAACGTTAGATACAACATCAGATTATAAAACACGGACTTGTCTAGGAACAGCTAATGATTCATTCATATCGACAGGAACGCGGATTTTTGTAATATTTCTGCAAACTCAAGGAAGCAACACATCTTTGGTTTGACTTTATTATAAGGTTAACTATAGCCTATATTGAAATTAAGATGAACAATATTCATGAGTTCATAGAATTTACCAAAACAACTATAAGATTATGAAGGATACTGGTTATTGGTTGATGATGAACACATTTTAGTAAATAAAGGCATTAATAAATATTACAATAAATGTTTACGGTGGCGCAGTGGGCAATCGCCTCACAGCAAGAAGGTCGCTGGTTTATGCCCCAGATGGGTCAGTTGGCGTTTCTGTGTAGAGTTTGCATGTTCTCCTCCGGGTGCTCTGGTTTCCCCCACAAGTCCAAACACATGTGGTATAGGTTATTTGAGTAAGCTAAATTGTCTGTAGTGTATGTATGAGAATAAGTGTGTATGGATGTTTCCCAGTGATGGGTTGCAGCTGGCAGGGCAACCGATGCATAAAACTTATGCTGGATAAGTTGGCGGGCGACCCCAGATTAATAAAGGGACTAAGCCGAAAATGAATGAATAAATGTTTAGAATCATGTAGTTTTAATTCAAGGTACTATTTGTCAGTTGTCAAATACTCGCTACTTCTAAATTAATAAAAATATAACACTATAATAATAGCACTACTAAGTGGGAACTAATATGTACAGATATTAATATAAACGTTTAAGTTAGGCTGCTAATAAGCAACCCTTCTGAAGTGGTACCACCACACACTTTAAAAATATCTGTAAAAATATCCCCCTTCACTCCAACCCCCCTTTTATTTACGCTTTTGATTTGCATTATGAGACCTTGATCTTTTCTCCAACAACTTTTAACCTTGAAAAGTTGTAAAAAAGGGACTTTTATGCACATTTTTTATTTAAAGCGATATATTGTCTGAGTTGGTGTTGTATATTATGCTGCAAACACCTTGTAATAAACTGCCAGTACATGTCTCATTTCTCTATGTATTACATTATATTATTACAAACTACTAAAATGTCAATAAAAGTCACTTTGTTAAACTGTAGAGTTAAATTTTCAGAGCAGAGATCAAGGTCCCTTGGTTGACAACGTTATATAAATGGAAAACAAAATACGGAAACTGCTAATTAACTGGTATTTTTTACAGTAGTGATAGATTTTAGGGGAGAGTGTTGACTGATAAAAAAAAATTGTGTTGAAAAAAATAAGTGTTGACTGGCAAAATAATGTATATATGGCAGAAATGACATGTTCTGATCTTGATGAAAAATATATCTTAAATTTCTATTTGAACACTAAGTCCATATTTTCAAATATTACTAAAGAACTGCATGTTTATTGAAAACTACAGTGGTCCTAGAACAGATCCTTGCAGCACTTAATGCTGACTCAGATATGACTCTTTTTAAATAAACTAAACAATAAAAGCCATTTGTATATCATGATATATTGTGCTAAATGAGCTTTTAAGTTCAAATCAGACTTGGTCCAATGCTAAAAGCATGTAATTTGTACACTGTAAAAAATCCTGGTTGTCTTGAATTTGTAAGCTGAATCAAATTAACCTAATGAGTCCATTGAACGTATATTGTTAAACTGACTTAAAACAGCTTGCGTAACTTATAAAATTAATTTAGAACATGATTTATGTAGTTTAACAAGATACAATAAACTAAAATCATATGTTGTCATGACTATTTGATCATATATGTTTTACAGTTCAATTATAACAAATGTAGTTATACAGTATGATAGGACCTGAAACATAACGATATTGGTTGTAAAATCAAGTAAAACAGTTTTGGTAAACATGCTCTTAAACCACTGTTATTAAAACTATTTTGAGATTTAACATATTCTGTTAAATATATGTTTATATTCTGATGTTTATATACTGCACATAAACAGACCTTTGTTTCGGTAAATATTATATTTTATATATTATTTATTCACTGCTCTTTCTATTTCCATTTATATAGGTAGTCAACTACCAGAAGATGGTGTATGTATGTATGTGATAATAACGTTTTTATATCATTGGAAAAAGTACCATGTGCTTATGCAATATTGACAAAAATATTCTTCACAATTCATTCATTCGAGCGACACAGTGGCGCAGTAGGTAGTGCTGTCGCCTCACAGCAAGATGGCCGCTGGTTCGAGTCTCGGCTGGGTCAGTTGGCGTTTCCGTGTGGAGTTTGCATGTTCTCCCTGCGTTTACATGGATTTTCTCCGGGTGCTCCAGTTTCCCCCGCAGTCCAAACACATGCAGTACAGGTGAATTGGGTAGGCTAAATTGTCCGTAGAGTATGTGTGTGAATGAGTGTATGGATGTTTCCCAGAGATGGATTGCGGCTGGACATCCGCTGTGTAAAACGTGCTGGATAAGTTGGCGGTTCATTCCGCTGTGGCGACCCCGAATTAATAAAGGGACTAAGCCAAAAAAAAAGAATAAATTCATTCATTCATTCATTTTACTTCAGCTTCGTGCCTTAATTATCAGGGGTCGCCACAGTGGAATGAACCGCCAACTATTCCAGCATATGTTTTACGCAGTGGATGCCCTTCCAGTGCTCTTCCAGAACTGGGAAATATCCATGCACTCTTGCATTCACACACACATTTATTCCCTACAGTCAATTTAGTTAATCCAATTCACTTGTATAGCGCATGTCTTTGGACTGTGGGGGAAACCAGAGCACCTGGATGAAACCCACGCAAACACGAGGAGAACATGTAAACTTCACACAGAAATGCCAACTGGCCCAGTCTGGACTCGAACCAGCGACCTTTTTGCTGTGACACGACAATTTTAATCACTGTGCCACCATTCTTCACAAATATTTTCATTTATTAAAATACTTTTACTGTAGAATATATCATACTTATAAAGCATTCTTGCCAACTATACTTGTAAGCAAACAAAGTGTTTTCTGATTAAAGTGATTCATGTTTTATTTATATTCACTAGCAAGCACTTTTTGACTTTGGAATAAAATTTTGAAATGAAAGTCACCAGATGTGTGTGAAGCTCAAGGACTTTTCATTAGAGAAGAGAAAACTGGAAGAGAAATGTAGAAGTGTGTTCCCTGCTGTGGTTAGGAAGGTAAGAGGAAGCGATACATTCAAACACACACACACACAAAAAATCTGACCACCATCTTACCGCAACCACCCCCATATAGAGTTTCAACACATATGAGAAAAAGTATCCCTTTTCTGAATTCGGTGACCTCATTTTAATAGAAATTATATCACTGTTGGAGTTTAAGTGAATACTGGATTTCAGTCATCGTTCGCATCATAGAGTATATAATGAGTAATTCCTTTTAAAATATTCTAATACTTACAACGCATCCGCAACATTAACATTTAAATGATATTGTTATGTTTGTTTCTGTTGTATTTATTTAGTCATCAACTTACAAACATGCTGTCAGAGGTTTGAAACCAACCTTTGGTGTTTTGGTTAAGATAGATTCTCAAAAAGCGGAAGTTAATTTTCGCTTTTTGTTCATTCACAACCTACTAAATGTGGTATAACAGATGGTTTTGTTAGTGGTTATTGACTTTATTATAGTAAATACCAAAGTGAATGTATTCACGTGAGGAATGACCATGGGAAATGTAACATACAACTACAGAGATTTTGTATTCTGAACATAACCGAAATGCAGGAGAAGTTTCAAGCAGGACTTTTGTTGTGTTCACACTCGCTGGGTCCAGAGCAAAAAAAAGATAATGAAACATATAATCCTGCTTTGTTTAGCGTTAACACTGTCGTATTTGCTTGTTATAAAATGTTGTTTTACAAAAAAGCTTACTAAATAAACCCTCTCTTGTATATACATATTTTTATCAGTTGAAAATTCAAGAGCTTATACATGTATAAATGAATCAAAACAGCACCAGAAATTCCTCTGTCACACATAAGAGCTAAGATTAAACTGTACTGAACTGCAACAAGCTACATTGCACATTGCAAATATAGCTTTCCAACAGGCTGTTTATGTTTCCAACATGCTGTGCTAATATGCATTTTGAAGTATAGCAATATGAGCAATATGATTTTTAGTGGTATAGCAATATTCCAAAACGATGGAAATACCTAATTTTGAATAAAATTAATAAAAAATTTGCTCGCTTGAGGTGGTTTTGGACGTCTGAGACAAAGTGTTAATGTGAACAATAGGAGATTTGTCATAGTGAACATAATCACTAATCAGCTGTCTCCATTATGCTTGCCTAATTTACTGTTGGTTATTAGGTTTCCAATATTACAGTAAAGGCCTGTTTTCAAAGATCTTTTAAGTTTTATTTCAATAAGTAGATGCACTTCCAATTGAAACTGAATATTTTAGGAGTGATACTTTTGGTTTGCGCATCATTTCCTAGCAGCAAACTAATGGTGTTAGTGCCATATTTAAAAATAATGCAGTCGGCACCAATAGCCTAGTGGTTAGTGTGTAGACACCAGAGTTCGATTCCTGCATGGCTCGATGTCCTTTGCCGATCCTTCCCCTATCTCTGCTCCCCACACTTTCCTGTCTGTAAAATCTCCACTGTCCTATACCAATAAAGGTGAAACCCCATTAATAATATATATAATTATATATATATAGTGGCTGAAACCGTCAAACTGATGTCAACAGAGAAGGACTGCCACTCCAAACATGGAAGCAAATGGTCAGACTGTGACTGAAAATTACCAATACAAAAAAAAATGTTACTTGCAGGGATTAATTGTTCAGCAAAAGAATAACAACGTGCCATAGCAAAACAAACATTGTAAATTTTGTTTTGGCACGGATTAGAAAGATAATGATTATCTTGAAACAATTGGTTATACCATGGAAACGAATGATAAAATACATAGAAGTAATTCAAGTCAGGCTAGCAAATTGAAGTATAAAAATAAAAGAAGCTCAGGTATTCACTTCTAGTTTCAGCGTCTTTGTGTTGCATCATTTGAAAATGGTAAGGAAAATAGTTTGTTGTTTTTATTCCATAACACTGACTATGATCACTAAAGTCGTTGGATTAGATTCATATATTTTTTATATACAGTGCTCAGAATATATGAGTACACCCCTCACTAATCTATCTTTTAAATTCATATTTTTAATAGGAATCTATACAATATTATATTTATGTACTGAAGCCAAATCTGGAGCTTATCTAACAAAATAACTTACGATAATGGTCCAAAAACTAGTACATCCAAATTTATTTGTTATAGAAAATATTAAATACTAATTTTAAAAAGAGGAAAAATCAAGAGAAGCAAAAAAAAGTAGAACAATTTAGTTTTTCTTTTTTTTGCAATATTTTTCTTGAATTTAATTGCATTATGTTTGAATTTCTAAATATGTTTGGTGACTAAATATTTTTTTTATAAATATATCTGTTTAATGAATCTGTTTTGTTTAAATGCACCAACATACATTGCCTATATTCACTGAGAAATGGATAAAAATAGTCATTTTCAAAATGGAGTGTACTCAGTTATGCTGAGCACTGTAAACCAGGGGTGTCCAAACTCAGTGCTGGAGGGCCGGTTTCCTGCGGATTTTAGCTCCAACTTGCCTCAACACACCTGCAAGGATGTTTCTAGAAAGAATAGAGCTTGATTAGCTAGCCCAGGTGTGTCTGATTTGGATTGGAACTAAACTTTGCAGGACACTGTGCCCTCCAGGACCAGGTTTGGACACCCCTGCTGTAAAGGTTCACTGGTCAGATGCGCTAGTAGCACACTGAGGACATCTTCTGGTTACAAGGAGGTAATGTCAAATAAAAACTAAAAACAAAAAGATTTTTATTGTTTGTCAGTCTGGATACAAACATATTTCCTATTGTTATTTATACAGTTATCATGCTTGGTGTGAACAGGCCTTCAGCTACTCTAAGAGCCTGATGGAAATACATCTGATTCGCATTTGGGATTTTTTCTTTTTTTTTTGAGAACTTTTGAAAACATTTGCTTTATGTTAGGATGCTTTACCATTCAATCTTTACATGGTTGCAATTGTTAAATAATGTCCAGGGTTTTTTGTTCACTTAGATGTCTTTGGTCTGTTGCATTTGTTCTGTTTACTGCAATTCAGTCAACCAAACCTGCCATGTGTAAACATACTTAATAACTAAAATTTATGTTGATGGAAAACACTGAACAGTGAACTCACACAGTAACACTTATTAAAAGAAAAAGTTTACTGTACGTTATATGTTTTGCACTGAATACAAAATAGTATAAAAATTGAATACTGCTAGTAAGCACTTTAAGTTAATTAAAAGTATACATTCAGACATCATGAGCATCATATGCAAGAGTCTCTATCGAGAGGTGAACTCAGGTGGCACTGTGCCTGTGGACCTGGTTATTGGGGTCATACCACAGTTCAAGATACGGCACAATGGCTCATGGGCTTTGAGGGCATCTGTCAAGTGTTGCTGTTCCTCTATTAAAAGCTGAACTTCCTTCCTCAGCAGGCTGTTCTCCTGTTCCAGACACTCGTATGCCTGGTTACAGAAAAATTTCACTATATCAAAAACCACAACAATTACAATAACATCAGGGGGCATTTGGTGTAATTTCCTATGTCTGACCACAAATATCAACATATCTCTGCATTGAAAGCAACATATATTGTTATATATTTACAGAGAAGAGCAACTTCTGAAATGTATAGACATTCTATACAGGATATATAGTTAATATGTATATGGCAAACCTCATGTAACTCATCAGCTCTCTGTGTTTGTCTTTTGCGGCTCCTCTGTGCAGCAACTCGGTTCTTTTCTCTTCTTTTCAACCTTTTATCGTCATCATCAGAGCTCTGGATCACAATCATATATGGTATGAATGTTATGCTATGTTGTTTTACATTAATGTGCAGAAATGTCCTATTACAAAAGCCTGTGCGGCACAAATACAAAATAATGAAGGTGGAATGTAAGGTGGAAACTGTATTGGTCATTTTAAAAATATATTCTGAGTCATTTTAGTTATAAACTTACTTATGCTAAATAATTTATGCTAAAGAAAAGTAAACAGTAAAAAAGCAGGAACATACCTCACTCTGTCGATACAACCGTAAAGTTGGAGCATCACTTCGAGAAAAGTTACTTGACGCACTGAAAAGTGACATGATCAAAACATGTCAAAACTTCCGTTAAATAAACTGTATGGACAATTAAGGTAAACTATACCGTCGTTTTAATTAGCTCATAATAAGGCATGCTTAAACTGTCAGTCAACGTCCTACGGGTGACATTAGTGATTTCTTGCAAACGCTATCGGCGGATGTTCTTTGAAGTCACGTGACGCCCTCGAGCACGCCAGTAACTCTTGTCAGTGAGGATGTTTTCGTAACCCTTTTGGGTCATTCCACCTTTTTTCCATTATGAAAAGGTGATTTTCGAAAGATAATTTTAAGATTTTAAACATTCTAGAATTAAAACAGGTACATTTATTAAGTTAAATTACGTCAGGAAATAACTTCTGTGTTAATAGTTTTTGTACATTTAACCGTTTTGGATCCTTACAGGAAATGACTGCATCTTTTATAATGAACATGCCAGAGTTAAAGTTAGCTTTAAGATTTTTTTTTAAACATTCTACCGGGGGGAAATTATGTATTAAAGTAAATACATTTCAGTCGTTGCTTTTAATTCTTTGGCTCATTCCAGGAAATGACTGCCTTTTTCATTATGAATGGGTGATTTAAAAAAAAGGTATTTTTAACATTTTTACCAATCTGTCTGGCAAAAAATGCGTTCAAAAGTACTGATGAAATGAAATAATGTAATAAAAATGCTCCATTTTACACTTAACACTATACTAAGTTTATTAGAAACAGAATATAACCCTTATATTACTTTTAATCAATTTACGCTGCAGTTAAGTCAGACTATTGACAATAAATAAACCCCTTTTTTTCAACTAAATTATACATATATGTCAATGTACATTTTTTTTTATTCACACAGAATTTTAGTTTCTGTTTAAATTGCATTTCATGTTTAACAAAAACTTGCCAGTAATTTGCAAACCAACACTGGTAAACCATTAACACCTTGTGGTGTGAACCTGGACCACAACAGAACAACAGTTCTCTAAAAATGTAATTAATCAGATTTAATGGAAAAGGAAAGTGATGAAACATGAATTTCCATCTAAGCTGCATACGCAACATACTTGAATATTTATATACATGAAATGAAGAATCAACATGCAAAATTGTCATGTAATACAACACTTCCCCATTCCCACACAACAATGTACATACACCATCAAATACACATTAAATTACATTTACATCAGTCTTTTTTGTGATATTTCCTGCAGGGACGTAGTCTGCACTGTATTCTGGATCAGCTGCATCTCTTTTGATGATGGAAGGACAGACGTTTCCAACTGAGCTGCCCAACACCTCTCTGTAGATTTCCAGCGACTCTGCTGAAGGCTGCATGACCAGCACTTGATGCAAACCTTCGGCTGCCTGTTTCAGACTTTTCAGAGACTGAACGGATTGAAGGAAAACAAGGCATGTTCATATAAATACAATTTTTGTCTATGCTTATTCTGAAACTTTGAGGTAATTGGTTTACTTTAAGATTTCCAGGTTTTATTAGACGATAAAATGGTCAAGCATAAAAAATGCTATAGATTTTTACCTTCATTACAGTACTGGCTTGTTTGAACATTGTAGGTGCAGCGGCGGATATATTGCTGATGACATTGTCTGTGAAAAAATTGTTTAACAGGTACTAATTAATAATGCACAGAACAGTTTTAAAGAAAATATTAAAGGGGACACACACCTTGAGCTGGATCCGGCTTTATGTCTTGTGGCTTCACTGTCTGTTCATACAAACCCTAAAATGAAAGAAGAACAAGTTCAAATATATACTCTTAATTCAAACCATGACATCAGGGGATTTCTATCCGAAATAATCAAACTAGGCTGTTCTCA
This sequence comes from Danio tinwini, assembly GCA_903798205.1. Classification (NCBI taxonomy): domain Eukaryota; kingdom Metazoa; phylum Chordata; class Actinopteri; order Cypriniformes; family Danionidae; genus Danio; species Danio tinwini. Next base: position 17,838,148 of record CAIGQZ010034990.1, on the reverse strand, counting down.
GAAATGTGCATATCCCTTGATTCATATGAGTTACAGAAAATTCAGGAGTTGTTTTGCAAACATTTTGCCATCTAGTGGACATACTTGCAATTAGAAAAATATATAAAAAAAACTATTTACGGAGTAAAATCTGTATTCAGCAGGGCTGCACAATATATCGTTTTAGCAACGATATCGCAATGTGCACATCTACAATATTCACAACGCAAGATATGCAATATTGACTCTGGATTAGAGTTAACCAGGAGCTACAGAACGCATGCTTTGTAGTGTTACTGCTAAGTTTAACCATATTAAAATAAAGGTTTATTATTTGCATGTGTATTTAAGACTTGTGACTGAGCATTTCAAGAAAGTTTAAAACATTTGGGCACAAAAAAGTATGATGTTTGGAGGAGAAACATACATTTATTGTATTTAATTATTTATATACAATTTGTCTTGTTTCTTGTCCAAATATCCACATTTCAAAGCAAAAACAAGATTTCACTTCAAACCCATCGGCAGATAATTTTGCTTGTTTTAACGAAAAACTCTTTATTTTGACTTCTAAAGAGTTATGAAGACTTTTTGTTTCTTCAGAAGGTAAAACAAAAACTATATTTTTAAATATAGTTTATATTTTATAGATTGTTATGCATGAAAATACTCACAATACATGCAAATACATAAATGCACTGCAAATACCCCAGACCACAACGATAATGTGTCCGGTGACCCCAAAATGTTTATAGATAGTTTAATAGATTTTATGGAGATGCAAATTTTAAACATTAATTAAGGGGTGCGCTGATACCATTTCTTTGGAACCAATCTGATCCCGATACCAAAATTTTGAGTATCGACTGATACAAATAGGATCACAGTACTGTGTTTTTTTTTGTTTGTTTTTTACATAATACAGTTTCTATAGTTCTGGTGATGAACTCAAATAATACAATTAGTTTCTTTAGAAGGTGAAACAAAAACTATATTTATAATTGATCTAAGAAATTTCAGAGATCTGGACTAGAAATGAGACAAAGCAAAAGCAAAGAAAAGCATTTTTTTTACATTGTGATAATCCAATTTTTGTACCTGAATACTGCATAGACTCCCCAGAAAACTGTCAAATAGAGCTATTCAAACTGTCTTGTGAAACTATATTCATATCACAATATTATAGAAAAATAAAATATCACAATATAAGATGTTTCCAATATCGTGTAGCCCTAGTACACAGTAGTTATACAAGTTATATTACACCAGTTACTTGTTGTTGGAGTTTTTATAATTGGTATTTTTAAGGTTTAGAGAGAGAGAGAGAGAATTTTGAGTTTATTGCTATATCAGCTTCTATGGCTTTATTTTTTTTTTACCACATTTTATAAATATCACTTTTCTATAATTATAAAAATATTCAAACAATTAAAAGTCGTCAACAGCAATAAATACACAACATAAAAATACATAAATAATAATAATGATAATATATAAGATAAAAATCTAAAAATGTTTTTATGGTTTACTTTTGATAAAAACTGTACAACTTTAGAAGGATTCACATTTAAAAACATTTAATATAAAGTCTCTCCAGATAAAAATTGTTTTCTGATAACATTCAAAATAGGGCATTCCACAAGAATGTTTAATGGTTTGGTTTCTGTTGCAATATTGACATTTTGGGGGTTCTTCTCCTTCGAGTAAATGTGTGAGTCTTGTGATGCCGATACGGCATCTTCTGTAAACAATGTCATCATGTCTTGAGTTTAAAAAAAAAAAAAAAGTGGATTTTGTTTCTATTTCAGGTTGGATTTCAAAAAGTTTCTTTTTTGAGCACTGATTCCATTCTGCTTGCCATTTGTTAAAAATGTAGCCTTTTATTAGTGGCATTAAATCCGAAGGTGGGATTTCGTGTTAGGGCTGTTTTTAATGTTTATAGACCATTCAAGTAAAAACTGGCTTTTTTTCTATGAAGGGGTGATTTTATAAAACTTTTTCATATTATAAACATTCCTATCAGGTGAAGAACGCTTTAAGAAAAACTTTCAACTTTAGCATGACATCTAGTGGACAAATGTTGAACAATTAATACACTGTTACATCTAAAATGTATACTGTTTGTATTGTTATTGTATGAAACAGTGCTAACTTACTATTTTTCAACTAAAACCATATTATTATGATCAGCAATTTTCTGCCTATTAATTAGTAAAAAGATTTTACAGTGGTATTACTGTTTCAGGTGACAGTGGCTCAGTGGTTAGCACTGTTGCCTAACAGCAAGGTCGCTGGTTTGAGTCCCTGCTGGGTCAGTTGGCATTTCTGTGTTGAGTTTTCATGTTCTCCCTGTGTTGGTGTGGGTTTCCTCCGGATGTTCCCCACAGTCCAAAGACATGTGCTATAGATGAATTGGGTAAATTAAATTGGCCGTAGTGTATGTGAGTGTGTGCATTTGAGAGTGTATGGATATTTCCCAGTACTGGGTTGCAGCTGGAACGGTATCCACTGTGTAAAACATATGCTGGATGAGTTGGCAATTCATTCCGCTGTGGCGACCCCTGATGAATAAAGGGACTAAGCCGAAGGAAAATTAATGAAATGTTTTACTTTTTCTTTTTTACACAATATCTTGTTTCAATACTGATGAGCCTTTTTATTAAATATGTCATTGTATGTTGTGTATAACTTTTATAAAATCACACAGAAATGATACATAATCTGAGAGTCTCCACTGGAATTAATCTGCATCCAGACCCCTCTCAGTCAGAGAGCTCTCAGATGCTATTAAAATATCTCTAATTTGTGTTCTGAAGATGAACAAAGATACTATTAAGAATTTGGAAAGACACAAGGATGAGTAATTAATGACACTTTTCATTTTTTTGGGTGAAGTAACACAAAATAAAGCATTTGCAAAGTTTTGTAGCCTTAAAAAAAACTATGCATTTTTTGTAAAGAGAGAAAAAAATATCCTATTAGTGACTAATATAAATATTGGGCTTGTTAATATTATTTTATAGATGTCTGTTTGTTTGTATTCCTTAGCACATTATATGTCTATGTGATTGATTGATAGATTGATAGATTGATAGATAGATAGATAGATAGATAGATAGATAGATAGATAGATAGATAGATAGA
>CAIGQZ010034990.1:17803373-17819019 GCA_903798205.1 Danio tinwini | reverse complement strand
AAAAACTAATACTAAGGATGTTAATGGTTACAGGTGTCCAGCTTTCTTCAAAATATCTTCTTTTGTGTTAAACAAACGACAAACCAGTTCGGAACAAGTAAAGATTGAGTAAAGGATGACAATTTTACTTTTTTTGAATGAACTATCCATTAAAAAAGGAAAAATATTTAAACAAATTGGTTCATTTTAAAGCGAGATGCTAATAGCCTAATCCCATTCAATGATTTATGCGTGGCTAATACATATATAAAGTATATTTATATAAAAAAATTCTTCAAAAACTCAAATACTAGCCTATACTCAAGTATTTGTTCCATGTTTTAAATAGAACTACCACTTTTTTCAAAATGGCATACATATAAACATGTTAAAAAATGTACAGGCTAATTTACATATTTCACTTTAATAATATGTCATAATAGTAAATAATTTTTAACAAAGATACAACACAATATTCACTCTGATCTCACTCTGATATGCAGTTAAAATGAGGACATTCACTGAGTGGTCCTGTCACTGTTTAATCCTGTGCATGAATGTATGATATATAATGCCACATGCACTGTAATGTGTTTTATAATCATAGTTAATTGATAATAAATGTTCGTTAGGAGTTGCATTTTTGTTGGAGGAACAGCTGTGATGATGAGGGGAGCGCCGAGGAAACAGTAGATGGGGAAACCTGATTGGTACATGTGATACAAGTGTTTCTATAGCAAGTAACTGCAAATATGCAGATATTATAACAATCTATAGATAAACACACCTTCTGCTCTCACTCTGCAAAGCTGTGGTTTGCTGATTAAACGAAAAACGAGTTGAAAACGGAGGAGCGGAAGTCTGCCGCTGTTTTCATATCAAATTTAAAGGGGACTGAGGTGATCATTTAGTAGTGTACAGTTCATGAGGAAATCGCAAAACATTTAGAGGCACTGAATAGAAATATATGGGGCTAAAGCGATGCCAATGCTTTTTAAAAATAATTTTACCTCAGTGTTTCAGCGAGACATCATTTAGTTGACTTGTCGTCGTTATCGAAAAACTCCCGAAATTTTCTCCCAGCTGCTGCGGTCGTCAGGGGGCAGGGAATGGCGCAAATTAAACAAAAATGCACTGATTGCAAGAAATAAGATGCAAGTAAAAAAAAACAAAACATTTGGTATACAGTTAAAGGGGACGTGAATACACGTAAATTAGGGAAGTGTAATCAGAAAAACAAGTGAGTATACTGAGGGTATACGCAATTATTGATCCTTAGAAGTCGTAATACCCAAACAGCTCATAGAAAAAAGTAGGCATACTGAGTATACGTGCGTATAGCCCAGACTACACCACTGGTTGCTAGACATAAAGTTCTACTGGGGCACAGCTCTCCTTAAAATATATTTATATTTTTATTATTAAATATACAATTTTTAATATATTTCTTATATAAAAATATATATATTTATAAATAAATAACAGTATTATTGTTATTAGACAATTATTCTAAATAAATAACAGAAATAATCCTAAATGTAACTGAAAAACTATCTAAAGACACAACTGGAGTGATGCTAAGATCATTTTATCTAAGAGAAATCTTTTGCATGAATAATAATTTCATTTGAATTAAATTCTATAGACAATTCTATAGAATACAAAGATTTTTTATAGATTTATCTGTTGTGTGTTGTCTTAGAACCGACTCATGGCCGAGAATTAGGTTTAGTAAGTCTTACCTCCCTTTACTGGGGCACTGGTGATTTTTACCGGGGCACGTGCCCCAGTAAATGGGGTCTAGCGACACCCCTGGTTTACACCCTAACAAATTATAAAAACAATATTTTATACTTTGTCCTCTTGATTTTTAAAAAAAAATTATTAAAAATTTTATTAGGCTACATGTTTTCTTCTAATACATTCTTTGGTGTGTACCAACTCATTTTTTTAACCATGATCTTAATATTTTGATAGGTTGCCTTTGGTATTAGAGACTGTATTCACTGGAGGAGCTTTGGGCAGGCTTTACAGTCCTGCAGGCTATACACTCTCTCAACCAAAACAACACACAGAACTAAAACACTTTCAGTTATATAAGCATTTCACTGCATATCATACTGTATTTGACGGTGTATGTGGCAAATAAAATTTGAAACCAAATATATTATTGTTCCAAATAAAGTATAAATTTAAAAGCTTAATTGATGTTTTTCTGAGAAATCTGTCAGGCTGCTCTCATTTGCTGTGCACATAAAATACAGTAAAGAGGAACATAGTTTTTGATTGTGTCAGAATCTACTAAACTACAGTTAAAATCTGGATTATTTTTAAGAACTGAGGAAACCTTTCATTACAGAAATTAAAAACATAATTTAGGAGCTTTACACAACTTTAATTGAAATGAAATATCAATCCAATAACACGAGAGTTCCGTTTATTGCAATAATAGACGGCTTAGTTAATAACAAAATTGCTCTAGTTTTATATTTAGAATTTCTTCTTGCGCAGTGGTTAGGACCGTCGCCTTACAGCAAGAAGGTTGCTGGTTCGAGCCCCGGCTGGGCTAGTTACCGTTTTTGTGTGGAGTTTGCATGTTCTCCCTGTGTTCGCGTGGGTTTTCTCCGGGTGCTCCGGTTTCCTCCACAGTCCAAAGACATGCGCTATAGGTAAATTGAATTAACTAAATTGACCGTAGTATATGTGAGTGAATGTGAGAGTGTATGGGTGTTTTCCAGTACTGGGTTGCAGCTGGAAGGGCATCCGCTGTGATGGCTAAGTTGGCAGTTCATTCCGCTGTGGCGACCCCTGCTGAATAAAGGGACTAAGCTGAAGGAAAATTAATGAATTAATTTCTTCTTTCTGGTTATATGCCCCCAAAATAAAAGTTTTGCTGAATTTAGGGCCATTTAACTTCATATTTAACTGTATGCTCTAAAAAATGCTGTTTTTTTTTTAACCCAACGTTGGGTCAGGCAAAAATGGAAAAACCCAACATTGGGTAATTTTATAAATTCAATTTAAATGACACTTTTTAACCCAATGGATTTAACATTGTTAAAAAAACTCACATTTTTTAGAGCATATAGCAATAGAGAACTAAAGCAAACTCTTTGCCATGTGCAGAAGTTGTTGCTTTTTCTAAAACATGAATATAGTATGGAGATTTGATACTGTTCTACCTCTGAAAATGTTACAGTGATAGAACGTTTAAGATAAGTTACTTTAAAGAATAACCTCAGGGTTTGTTTTTGGACCCCTAAGTGTTTTTGACACGGGCCAGTGTGGGTACAGTATAGGAAAAAGGCCACCGAAGCGACAGATCAGCAGTCTGCTGTAGAAGGCTGTCTGTTAGCTCCGCCCCACCTGTACTCTCATTGGTCCTCGCCAAGCCTATAAATCTACTTACAGTAGCGGCACACAAGCCAACGCGGAGTAAGCAAATCCGACGAGGATGCGCACATCACGCCATCATCATCATCGTCGTCACTCACATGCTGCTGAAGCCGGTAGTTATCGGAAACCTGGCTGCAATTTAGTTCGTAGACTTTAATTACAACGTATCATTTGTGTTGATAACAACAGGACGCTTCTTCCTTGTCTTTCTTTCATACGACCACAGCTCCAGGAAACGCTCCCAAAGCGACCTGACATGCAGTAAAATCGTTCATATCAAAAGGAAAGGGTTCATTGTGTCACAATGGTGGCAGGTGAGTTTCTCCAGGAGCAGCATGTTCTGCCCGACAGCACTCCTGAAGGAAACACAGACGAGGACAGCGGCTACAAGGAGCTCTCCAACGGGTCGGTGCACATCACGCTGGACCCGAAGGTGCAGGAGCAGGAGCTTCCACCGCCGGATGAAAAAGAGGCGATGCTTCCCGCCGAGCATGAGAGCGATGCGCTGGAGACCAGACTCTACTGCAGGCGCTTTGCGGTTATCGCTGTGTTCAGCCTTTATTCGCTCGTCAACGCCTTCCAGTGGATCCAGTACAGCGTCATTACGAACATTTTTATGGACTATTATGGTGTAACAAGCATCGCGATTGACTGGCTCTCCGTGGTCTATATGGTTGCGTACGTGCCTTTAATCTTCCCCGCGACGTGGCTGTTGGATAAGAAGGGGCTGCGGGTGACGGCGATCCTCGGCGCCGGCTTGAATGCCCTAGGTGCGTGGGTGAAGTGCGCCAGCGTGGGGCCCGGCCTCTTCTGGGTCACCATGACCGCGCAGATCATATGCTCAGTGGCACAGGTGTTCATCCTCGGCCTGCCCTCCAGAATCGCGTCGGTTTGGTTCGGCCCGAGAGGAGTTTCCACGGCCTGTGCCACTGCTGTGTTGGGCAACCAGGTGCGGGCTTTAAATTGCATTACTTTAGTTATACATTTGGTTAAAGATTAATGGGAATTTTCTATATTGTAAATGTGATTTTGTAGTTAGCATCAGCCAAGGAATGTTAAATTAATGCATTTACCGTAATAAATGGATAATATAAAGGTAATAGTTAATAGAAAAAAGTAAGTATATGCTGGAAGTTTTTGTACATCCAGAATTCATCCAACTTTTACGCATTTAAGCATTAAAATGTGTTAAAATACATAAAAGAAATATTCAGTATTTCCTAATTCATTTTTTGAGAGAGATGCACAAAATTATTTTTTACATTGTAGCCTATTTATAGAGAGATGGATGAATGGTAAATGTAGTGGATTTTTTTGTATGGGTTGAGTCTGATATCATTAACTTTTGTTATTATAAAATATGTATTTTATATAGGAATATTTCACCTTTGCATGCTTAAAATGTTAACTTTGCCGTGTTGTTCCAAACCTGGCCTGACATTTTTTCTTTTTTTTTTTCATAAAAATAAACGTTTTTTGAAAAATGTTGGTAACTAAACATTTTAGGCTCCTATTGACTTCCTCTGTATGTTAATAACTAGAAATGATTATGACAGAAACATACTACTACTATTTAATATTACAGTAATATAAACACAATTTAAAGAGTGACCAGAAATATTTAACAGTGTGTGTATATATACATTTGTAGCATTTTATTATTACTTGTATTTGTATGTACTGAATTTTTTTGTAATACGGTCTCTTTATTTCCGTCAGCTTGGTGTAGCAATAGGATTCCTCCTCCCTCCTGTACTGGTTCCCAACACAGCAGACAACAAAGATCTCATGGGACACAACATCAGCATTATGTTCTACGGGACAGCGGCAGTTTCAACTCTGCTCTTCCTGCTAACAATATTTGGTAACAATCAGTATCTGCATGTCACATTGTTAAAACTTTTTTCCCCGCAAATTGAGTAACAGAGGTTGGAAATAAAGAAACAGATATAAACCATCACGCTAAACAACTTTCTCTCATTCAGTCTTCGGGACACTATGCTTTTATGCTATTATGATGATTCAGAATGCATATAAACAGGTTGCAGCATGTTGAACTCCTTGGGCTTTACCTTTGCATATAATAACGTGTGCCATCAGAATAGGAATAAATCTGCCTAATAAACTCTCACAGAAGCGATGTATGCAACATAAAAATTTTGAAGAATATCAAAAAGAAAACAATGATTTTAATCCCTTACAACAACAGCTGTACACATGTTCAGAAGTAAAATAATGAGAATTAGAAGTTCATGTATGTGTTTTGTTTTTATTCAGTCATTAAGGACAGACCTCCACTACCACCCAGCAAAGCCCAAGCTGTTCTTTCCACTGGTCCAGCCGAAGACTATTCATACAAGAAGTCAATCATCAACCTCTTCAGAAACAAGCCCTTCATTCTGCTCCTCATCAGCTATGGTGAGAAAGACAATTATTCAGTAATAAAAACAGTCAATTCTGTCATTATTTACTCATACTTGTGTAATTCATATATTTTATGTCTCTATTTACTTCACTGGTTTTTAAGATTTAATATTTATTTTTTAGATATTTATGAAATTAGTTTTTATTTGATCTTGTGTGTTTATGTATATTTTTCATTAATCTGTTCTAAACCACAATTTTGTTCCTTGTAATCTAATCTAAACTTAACTTAAATTGTTTTCATTAGCAATCATTCAATCATTCACAGTTGATTTCTGTTATTTTATCATGTTCAGGGTTGATGGCAAACCTCTCTAATACTACTTTTATGCATTTTCATTATATAAAAATGACCTACTTTACATTAAAAATCTTTCACTATTATGTTAACATTTAAATTAATGATTTGTTGCAGAGTAGGGCTGGGCGATTAATCAAAAAGTATTTAAAATCAAAATTCAGAAGCTGTAATCGATCTAATTATTCCCGGTCAATTTTTTTAATTATTTTAGTTCTTTTTTGACTGTTTATTTTTAAGCAATGTGAGTTTTAATTTCAGTTATTCAACGTTGATGTTCAATTAATAATCATAGATAGTGTGTGATGGTAGATAGTGTGTGTTTCTATCAATTATTTTAAAATCAAGTAATGCACCCTTCATTTAAAAATTTCTCATTTGTAATGTGTGAGCATCTTTACTGTACAAAACTTGTCAGTAAACTATGAGGGCAAAAAAATAAATAAATAAAATAATCGTTTATTAATCGTAATTGAGTTAAAATGCTCAATTAATCGAGATTTAGATTTTCGGCCAAATCACCCATCCCTAAAACAGTATTTATTCAATAAAAACATATCTCAGGCGCTTATGTTTAAAAATACTAATGTTTAAAAATACTAATAAAGCATGGATTCATTTCTTTAAAAACATCTGTAATTATACTGTTGACTTAAACCAACCCTAAATCCTACCTATGCCACTAAACCTGTTCCTAACATAATCATATCATTCATTGGCAACAAAACGGTTTTGCAGTAGACTGTAAGCATAAGTGCATTATACTAACAGTTAATCTTGTTTGATGTATGTACATAGTAGTAGTTAAAATCAGCATTAAATCTAAATTTACAATGTGTATTAGTCTTAAGGTGAACAATAAGTTTCTTCAAGTTAATCTACCGATTAACCAATCCACTTTGCTTTTAGTAATATTTAATCAAAATCTGACCATTAGCTTCTACTTTGAATTGGCAGTTCTTCTCCGATGATGTCAGTTTGACTGCTTAGGCCATAGATTTACTCGCCCTTTAACTGTTAGTTTGCTGCAAGTAAAAGATGATAGGACGAGAGCAAAAATTAGATCCCACCCCCTACTCAATATTCTGTTTCAGTTGGAAATTAGTCATCGTACTGCAATAAAAGTCTGCAACAATGTCTGGTTCACACAAACTTTGAAGACTTAAAATTTTATTTATTTATACAGGGACAATGTACAACATGACGTGTTGTGCCAGAGTTAGCTATAAAGCTAATTTACTTATGTAGTCCCTGGGCAGGATGCTGTATCAAAATTAACATTATTAATAAAAAGTACTACAATACACACTTACAGACATACATACATTTTATTCAATTAAATTAAATTAAATCAATAACTACATATTAATTTTCCTTAAGTCAGGCTTTAACAAAATCCCTTTAAGGCAAGTAATTTCACTTGGCCGCCATGTTTGAAACGCCTCTCGGGCAGTATGCTCGGGCATTCTGTCTGAATGGGGAAACATCAAATTCTCCAAAACTGTTTGCCAAGCTCATGATTACACATTACATATTTGGAATCACCAACAAAATAAACAACAACACCAACAAAACAACAACACCAACCTCATTTATGGCTGTTCTACACATTATCATCCTCTGGATAATACTTCGTCTGATCGCGCTGGTCTTCTGAAGTAATCCACAACTTGGTCTTGATGGCGAATATCCTCCAGAAATGAAAGTGACTCTTTGTTTACAAGTTTGTGGGCGTTTCAGTAGTTGCGGTCATGTGATGTGCATTTAACAGGATGGACTGTACCTCGAGTTTGTTTCATACAGATTACAAAACAAAAACTTTTGTTTTCAAGTACACTTAATTCATTTAAAAGTACAAATTTCAAGCTTTATCTGGAATGATTTCTTATGTCTGTAAAGCAAGTATTCATTGAGATTCAAGTGTGTTTGTTGACAACCAAACTGACGCAAAAGCAGATGTCTGGTACGAGCTTCTCTGTCAGTCTATAGCTATCTGCTTCTGTACTAGTAGGCGGGGCTTCATTAGCCTTATTGATCGTTACACTAGTCCCTATTCAAAACTATACGAGTGACACATCTTGTGTATTCTATGGTTTTTGACTTTAAGCACGTTTTTAAAAAGTGGCACTCTCTCTAAAATTCACTGGTATCTTTCTGCTGCTCTAACTGAAAAAAATGATTGTCCAAAAACTTTTTAGTCTTTTTAGTCTAACTGAACAATCAGCTCTATCTGATGACCTAGTCTGTCTTGTATTATCCTATAAAAAATCACCCATTGTTTGAGAGGTGGTGGTGCAAGATCATTAAATATTAATATGTAGTATTACTAATACATTAGTTTTCAGGATATCTGTAAGTGAGTGTAATCCACAACAATCATAAAATTCACATTTAGAACATATAAAACTGATATATACATTCAAAGCTGGCAATTTGACACTTCTGCCTAAATGCATCAGCGTCATACTTCAGTTTCTCGTCAAATCTTGACCAATCAAATGCTCTCTTAAGTTTTGACATGCCCCGCCCCCATCAAGACGCTTTTCATTTGCGTTTATTTGATGCGGATGAGCTCAACCACTCTCATTGGCAGAGCTGTGATTAAAAACAAAATGCTATTGGCTGTTTTTTAAAGGGGGAGGGGCTACTCTTTTTTCCACCCTCTTGGCTTTTTCAGTTGAGATTACGTCAAACATCGAGCACATTTTAAAGCACTTAAAAACACTTAATACAATGTGAGAAATGTGCTGCATTTCAATCTTTTATCTGATCGTGTTTTTAGGTATCATGACCGGATCATTCTACTCTGTCTCTACACTTCTCAATCAAATGATTATTACTCACCATTCGGTAAGTGACCTTTATTATAAACTTTGCATCTTCATGTGCAGCAATGGGCGTAAGGATTTTTTTCTTTCTCCATTTCTCTATATTCACTATGGAACTGTTTGGTGGGCATGGGTGGCTGTGCACTAACTTTTTTGTTCAGCTCTTGCAGTTCATTAGCAACTTTCATGCATGCCTGCTACTCATGATAGAGCCCAAATGAAAAGACAAGCACTGAATGTACTGTACATTACCAAGTTTGATCTGTCCAAATGCTCTGCAAGCTTAAGTTGGCTTAAGTTTGATGACCATGTGATCCCTCTTATTGTGCACTTCAGTATCTGGCCGTGAGAACAGTTTAAAAAAGGGGACGGGTGATTGTTAGGCAAAGTTTTGTAGATTAGGGTCAAAATACATTCTGCTGAGACTGATAATGTAAGCAAAAAGTTTTAGCCATTTATTTTTTTACCACAACACTGTTTTTTTGGTGTCTGGAAATACCTGAAAATAATGATACAGTTATTGTGGTCTCTGTGTAAACTCCAGAAACATATTTTGGTAGCACTTTAGAATAGTAGTCCATTAGTTAATGTTAGTTTATGTATTTACTAACATTAACTAAATACGAATAATCTTGTAAAGCATTTATTATTAATAGTTCAACATTTACTAATGCATTATTAAAATCCAAAGTTAACATTAGTTAAAGCACCATTAGTTGACATTAACCAATGTTATTTAACTTAAATAACATTAACTAACGTTAACAAAGGTGAATAAATACCATGATAAATGTAAAACTAATTGTTCATGTTAATAAAAACATGAACTAGCATTAACTAATGGATCATTGTTTTAAAGTGTTACCCATATTTTATGTTCATGTATATTTTCCTTTAATCTGTTATTATAACAGTTTTGTTCCTTTAATCTAAACTTAACTTCATTTGTTTCCATTTGCGGTCATACAAAATGAAGATTCTGATTATTTTATCATGTTTATGGCTTAATTACTTAATTGCAAACCTCTGCAGTTATATATAAGTATTATTGTTGCAGTTATTGTGGTCTCTGTGTAAACTACACAATCATAATTTTGTGACGTCATTCTCATGGGTATCACACATTCATACTAAGAATTTGCATAAATACTTGACAACTAAAACATTAATGGTGGACTACACAAGAGAGTATGTGTGCAGGTTTATAGTGTTTTTTTTTTTTTTTGCAAAGTTGCATTGCAACTACTGTCCTGGCATATATAGTACTGTGTTTTTAATTATTTACATAGATCCACGTGAACAAGAATTGTTTTGTTTTTGTTATGGCTGTGTGCCCACCATTTTTCCCAAGGTTAAACCTTAAAAAACTGTTTTATATTTTTATATTATTATTATTATTATTTATGTATTTTATCTTGTGTATTATTTATTGCTGTTGATGACTTTTAATTGTTAGAATATTTTTATAATTATAGAAAAGTGGTATTTATAAAATGTGGTAAACTTGATCTGTTTTTTTTTGCCATGACATAGCCAGAGAAGCTGATATGGCAATAAAAACAACATTTTCTCTCTCTCCCCCAAGTGTAGCGTGTTTTTCTATTTGGTCTCAATGGAACCATTGGTTTTGTAGTTATCCAAATGAATTTCCTTATACATTTTCACCCACTTGTCATTCAAGATGTTAATTAATATTTTTTTTAGAATTACTGGTTACTGGTTAATTACTGGTTTTAGAGGAGAACACTCCAGGATTTTTTCTTCATATAGTGGATTTCTATGGTGGTCACTGGTTTAAATTGCAGTATCGTTGTAGTTTTAAAGAGCATTAGGTGATCAGGGTGTCTGCAGGGTCTTAAAAAGTCTTAAATTCACTGAAATATAATGTTGTAGTTTGTGCTGGCTTTCTTTATCTAATACCCTAAATAAACAAAGAAACCAGGATCCTCTCTTGGCTTTTTTTCTTGGCTTTTTCTACCATCTATTGTAATGTTGTTCAAGGAATCAATTAGATTCATACCTTACCACACAAGATATCTTGATAGGTTCTGCAAATAAAGCTAATGCCCACTCCAGTGAAAAAAAATAAAAAATAAAATACACTTTTATTAATAAAATAAATCCAGAGAAAAATTGAATAAAATACAAAAATAAAACAAATCCTTTACTTTATTCTTCGCAGAGAATAAAGGGCATATGTATACTCCAGCCTTTTATAGTTTTCATGCATATATGTTAATCCTTTCATAGGATAGCTATATCAGAAAGCTTTTTGGCTAACTATATCTGAGGAAAGCTCTCCAGAGTATATCTCTAAACATATAAATCAACATTTGGGCACTTTATCAGGGTCATTTTTGCAAAGTCATATTTTTTAGCTGGACAAGGATCTCATCTTTTGGAGGTAACGTTCCCATATCTCTTCCAGGCTGCAGTTGTAGTAATTGATTTGCAGTTTTATCTGGGCCGCATCCTCCCTCAGCATTAGCAGATGGCTGATGTATCTTCAGTACACCATGTTAGCTCTCTGTCGGAGGTGCCTGTCCTTCCTCTTACATTTCGTCTCATCACTAATAAACATAGGGACATCCAAATATGTAAGAGAAGTTTTTTGTCCTTTACAATTAATGTCATTACACTAACCAGACACCACAAGGTCTTAAATCATTTTAAACAGGTCTTAACTTCCCTATGACCAAGTAAAGCTACCCAATCAGGCCAACACCCAATCAACTATAAACATGCTGTGTTGGCGGTCCTTTAGGAACTTGGTTGAAGAACACTGCTTTACATGATCTTTCATTAATACAAAATCTATTAACAGAAGTAACCGGGCCTTTAGAAAAAATGCTTAGTGTTTAGCCCGGTATAAGTCTAAAATTTTATTCTTAAAAGGGTCTTAAAAAGTTTAAAATTTGATTTGAAGAGACATGCAGAAACCCTGATGATGTTTTATAAACAAATTTGACGTGTCATTATTGAAAATCATTCTATTATCCAATCAGCTTAAGACCAAACCCCTATAAATAGTCAAACACATCATACCACTGTTTTCTCTCGACTTCAGCATCCCTCCACCACCCCAACTCCACACTATTAAACCTGATACGTACGTAAATCGGAGAGGGGAGCATTCTGGAGCCAGGCTAGACACTGCTCAGACCCTTATCTCTCTCTCTATCCTGATAAGGGGAATAACACGAGTTAGGGTGTCTTTTCTAGCTCAAAGCTCTCTCCCAGGACAGCACACCTAACCCAGCTGTCCAATCACAGTGCAGGAAGGCAAGTATTAACAGTATCCACAGATATTTTATATCATATCTACCAAAACATCTAAACTTATTCAAAATCAAGTGCGCACAGCTAGGTGTTTTCAGCTGCCGCTTTAGTGGACACACTGTCAGCTGCTGGTTTCAACTTGAGCCCTAATGAATTTGCTTTTGTAAGCTTCTAATCTAAAGTCCTGAGATCAAGACTAGCATGTTGGAAAAATGATTGAAATGTTAAGTTACACACTTAAAAACACCTTTTAATCTTATAAAAACTTGTTGTTTTAGGGTGAGGAGCTAAACACAGGCAGAATCGGCTTGACCTTGGTGGTGGCTGGAATGTTTGGCTCCATACTTTGTGGAGTCTGGTTGGATCGTACTAAAACCTATAAGTAAGTATTATAACTGGATTTTTATCTCTGAATGATTTGCTTATAATTTAAAGTGCCTTATTATGCTATTTTAAATGTTCTTAGTTTTGTTATAGAGGTCTTCTGCTGTTTTGCTTACTGTAGTAACTAAAGCAACTGTTATTCCTGCTGTTCTATAGGCACAACCCGCTGTATTAGCGCTCTTATTCAGTATATGAATAATGTTTTAGTTTAGGATTGGTTCCTTACCATCAGTATTTAGTAAATATACTGTAAGTAAAAATGTCGCCAATTAAGAGTCTTAAGAGTTTCAGTCTATAATGGGATTGATTATACTATTAAACTTGGAAAAACTTCCACTATGGGGAAATGTACTCCATAATGATTGAACCTTACCTTTGCCTCTGATGAGAGGTTTGCCGACAAGAGAGAGTGTGAGCGCACCTGCATCACCAGAGGCGCGGTCTTCCAACGTGTTCCCTGGCCCTTACTTATCTTACTTCAACAGAAGATTTACAGATTTAGATATATTTTTCGGAAGCCACAAATGCGTCTAAAATAATTTCTAGGAATTTAATAGGACAGTACATTGGGAAAGCGTGCAGTCCCGATAGGGAGGACGCTGCGGAGGCCACCTGCTACCAAAGTGGGGAGACTGGTGGCAAGAGAGCATTTGGACTAGCCCTGAGAAGGGGGAGTACGCATATGAATATAAGATGGTTAGCGGTGAGAAAAGACACGGGTCCGCCTGTAAGGGGGGACTGCACCGTTGTTTTGCATGTTTTCTCCGTGTTCGCGTGGGTTTCCTCCGGGTGCTCCGGTTTCCCTCACAAGTCCAAAGACATGTGGAATAGTTGAATTGGGTAAGCTAAATTGGCCATAGTGTATGTGTGTGAATGAGTGTGTATGGATGTTTCCCAGTGATGGGTAGCAACATATGCTGGATAAGTTGGCGGTTCATTCTGCTGTGGCGACCTCAGATTAATAAAGGGACTAAGCCGACAAGAAAATGAATGAATGAATTATTTAAATATTTTTAAAAAAAAAAATTCACTAATTGCATGGTCACATTAACAACCAAATGTTGTGAACAATTTTACATTTCCAGTAGAGCAGAAATTTTAAACCAAGCAGCTTTCTGTTCACCAATACAGCTATTTTATTTCCATCAACTTAAATCTATAGCAAAATTTGCTAGGAGATATCATTCAGCTACACACCAAATTCCAAAGTGTGTTAAAAAAGCTGGATTTTTTCTGTGAATATTCACAGAAAAGTGGTAAATATGATCACACTCTCACTAATTTGCAATATGAGTATTGACCCTCATTATTTTAACTGTTAATTTACCAGGGGTCTTATTTATAAATGTGGCATACTTTCTAAACGGGTGTCAAAATATACTTATAATATACCTTCGAACGAAGATTTTTCAGGACCACACTAAAAACCAAGGGGTAAGAAAATTTCCCAGAATACACCTGCTACAGCGGCAGTTTTGCTGTACCCGGAAGTAAGGAGAGCCACAAATTGTTTTTTTTTGTCATTATTACGAATTTTTACAACAAACAAACATGTTTTAAATACATTCATAACCGCGTTCATGTTTTACCGCCATGCTTTTCATAAAAAAACGCTAAAATAAAAACCTCTAAATTTGGTGATCTATAATCCCTAATAATAACTCCTGTACAGCAGTCCCACAACATTCTGACACTCCATGACACTCGAATACCCTGTCAGAAAAGTCTAGTGGCTGAGAATGAGCCTTTTACAGTGTCTGCTATAATGTTAATGTTGTTTTTGGTGTGTTTACATAGATGAATATGGCCACGGTGTAAATGCACAGTATAGTTACGATTTTATTGCCACACTAAATCGTTATGATAACAGTGATTTCCTGAAGATAAATACCAAAAAATATTTGGTACAAAAATAGAATTGGGATTGGGCCTAAGTACTGTAAACATATTTAACTTAAACATTGACTTAATTGAACCACTTTAAATCATCATATCAGCCATAATGAACCATAAAACATTGCCTCTTTTTGTTGAATTGCTGAATGCCTCCTTTATTGTAAGTCACTTTAGACAAAAGGGGCTGCTGAATGACTAACTGTAAATGTATAATCATTAATAAATTAATTCAAATGTATTCTGCCGTATGTTTACTTTTAGGAAGGTTTTTATGGAACGTTTTATAAACGAGACCCCAGATCTGATAAACTTGCCAATTTTGAATTTGTCCTCTCTCTGTTTAGATTGACAACACTAATCGTCTATGTCTTGTCCTTCATTGGAATGGTGGTCTTCACATTCACACTGAACTTCAATCTGCTTGTCATCTTCTTTACCGCTGGAGTCTTAGGGTAAGTCTGTTACTAGAGTTCAACTTAATCTTTGCAACAAAATATGTTTCTTACCTAGAGTTTTTAACTTGTTTCTAGTCCAAATATTAACAAATTCTTCTTTTTTTAGGTTTATTCATAAGATTTAAAGTAAGAATTATTAGCCCCCCTGTTTATTTTTTCCCTATTTTCTGTTTAACAGAGATCAGCTTTTTTCAACACATTTCTAAACATAATAGTTTTAATAACTCATTTCTAATAACTGATTTATTTTATCTTTGACATGATGACAATACATAATATTTTACTAGATATTTTTCAAGACACTTCTATACAGCTTAAAGTGGCATTTAAAGGCTTAACTAGTTTAATTAGGTTAACTGGAAAGGTTAGGTAATTAGGCAAGTTATTGTATAATGATGGTTTGCTCTGTAGACTATCAAAAAAATTGCCTAAAGGGGCTAATAATTTTGTCCTTAAAAATGGTGTTTAAAATGTTTTTAAACTGCTTTTATTCTAGCAGAAATAAAACAAATAAGACTTTCTCAAGAAGAAAAAATATTATCAGACATACTGTGAAAATTTCTTGCTCTGTTAAACATTATTTGGAAAATATTTTAAAAAGAGAAAAAAATTCAAAGGGGGGATAATAATTCTGACTTTAACTGTCTATATATATAGACAGTTGTACTGTATGTATGTATGTATATATATATATATATATATATATA
>CAIGQZ010034990.1:17782995-17793373 GCA_903798205.1 Danio tinwini | reverse complement strand
TCTGTCTGTCTGTCTGTCTGTCTGTCTGTCTATCTATCTATCTATCTATCTACCAAACTATTTGTCATTTGTCTGTGTGTCTATCTATTTGTATAACTACCTATCTGTCTGTCTGTCTGTTTGTTTAGATGTGTCTGTCTGATCTATAATAAAACATTTTTGGTACTTCAAATATTAAAAATTATTATTTAAATAATTCCAGTAATATATTTTTTAAAGGCTTTGATCCTTGACCATTAAATGGCTTAGTATTTTGCCTTCAACTTCTATTATGTGTTAAAAATTACAAGCTTCAAAATAATCGATTAATAAACTAATGGCTATCTTTATGGAAATGAAAAATAGTTCCCACTCTTTATTAGACCTCAGCTCATCAACATGTGTGTGTTTCCTCTAAAGGTTCCCACTGAACTGCCCTCAGACAAAGCCTCCAGTGACGTCAATATGGAGTCATCAGGTTTACCTCACGAGACCTCAATTTAAGATCTCCTACAGCACATCTAACATTAGAACTGATCACAGACCATCCTGAGATGACTTGAAATCTCTTTCTGCTGTAATGATGTTGTAGTACAATTTTCAGTGAAAACAGACTGTACACTACCTGACAAAAGTCTTTTTGTCGATCTCAGTATTAAGAGAAACAAATAATAACCTGATTTCTAGTTGATCATTTGGAAAAGTGGCAGAAGGTAGATTTTTTCAGATGAATTATCTGTTGAGCTGCATCCCAATTGTCACAAATTCTGCAGAAGACCTATTGGAACATGCACAGACCCAAGATTCTCACAGTTACATTCAGTATGGGGGCGTGCGAGAGATCTGCAGAGTGAATGGCAACATCAACAGCCAAATGTTCCAAGACATTTGTGCTGTCCATTACATTACAAACCACAGGAGAGGGCAAATTCTTCAGCAGGATAGCGCTCCTTCTCATACTTCAGCCTCCACAGCTTCCAAAGTTCCTGAAAGCAGGTCAAGAGAAGAAGGTGCTCCAGGATTGGCCAGCCCAGTCACCAGACATGAACATTATTAAGCATGTCTGGGGTAAGATGGAGGAGGAGACACTAAAAATGAATCCAAAGAATCTTGATGAACTCTGGGAGTCCTGCAAGAATGCTTTCTTTGCCATCTCAGATGACTTTATTAATAAGTTATTTGTAAGTTATTAGTTATCATCGCAGAGATGTATGGATGCAGTCCTCCAAGCTCAAAGGAGTCATACACAATATTAATTATTTTTTCACTTCACCATGACTTTATATTTTATACTGTACATTATTTCTGTTAAGTGACAAGACTTTTGTCTAAGCAAAGTCAGACCTCACTGTAATTATATAATTTAAAAAGTCAAGGCACAATTATATTTTATTTTGGTAAAATAAGCATTATCTAGAGGCCTTTGCCTTTCATATAAGCCACTTCTGATACCAGATGATCAACTAGAAGACAAGTTACTATTTGTTGTTCCTAAAACGTATATAAGCGACAAGACTTTTCGTTAGGTAGTGTAATGATTGTTCACAAATATACTGTGAATTAATTTCTCTTCAAACTAGACTGAAAAGGACAACGTTTATCTACAATATGTCTCCTAATTTTCAAAGCATGGTACTTTTTATTTGTTTCAAGAACTGTGGACCAAATATTTTGTATTTTAGAGGGATTCTAATGCCCGTATGCACAATCCTGTTAGTGTGATTGGACAGCATGTTTGTTTGCTTCGTCTCAAGGAGCTGATTTCTGATTGTGTGTGTCTACTGTAAAGCAATGTTGTTCATTTGTAATATCTGCTGTTGTGAAGCACCCAAGGCCATGAATTCCTATTTTATTTATTCAGGACAATGAAGAATTGCCATGCTTTAAAAGAAAAGTGTTCTGCAATCTAAAAAAGCATCACTTGTAAAACACAGTGCAAATGATCCCTTCACAATGAGGCTTTGACATCATTTGAAGTGCTTATGTAATCGTTGCAAGATAAAATCAAATATTGTGTGACCTCTCACACGTTTAACAGGAACATACTTCGAGAGATCAGACTTGTTTAGTCCTTTCAGGAAAGCACAAATCAACCTGTCGGCATTTGTACCACATTAAGAATGTTTCGTTTAAAGGAATGTGATCTGTCTATGAGAGTGCATTGCTAACAGGCCTAGCGAGGTTTCGTGAAAATGCCATACCTCAGACGTGTGGTAGAAAAAAAGCACTATTGTTTTATATACCTACTGTAGGTTTACTTTCCTGTATTAACTCATTTTTGTATTTTAGAGGCATATTTATTGAAAAGACGTCTTTTTCAGGATTGTTTTTGTATTTATTTTTATTAATTTTTTTGCTTTTAATCTACTGTTTCTGCTTAGTGTACTTGTCGGTTAATGAAGGCAACTGTGAAATTCTGGTCTTTCACAGGATTGTCACAAATGATGCTGGGAAATTCAGTGTGAAGTAACACTGTGCAAAAAGCTCACGTCTCATGTTTTCATCACTGCTGTTGTAACAATAAAAATAATATTGCTAAATAAAAATGTGATTTGTTTATTTTTATATAGACCAATATATTGCATCGCATGGGTTTCCTCCGGGTGCTTCGGTTTCCCCCACAAGTCCAAAGACATGTGGTACAGGTGAATTGGGTAGGCTCAATTGTCCATAGTGTATGTGTGTGAATGAGTGTGTGTGGATGTTTCCTAGTAATAGGTTGCAGCTGGAAGATGGATGTACTGAGTACTGCGTTGCGGCTGGAAGGGTATCCGCTGTGTAAAACATATGCTGGATGAGTTGGTGGTTCATTCTGCAGTGGCGACCCCAGATTAATAAAGGGAATAATGAATAATGAATGAATATTTTGCAAATATTTGTAAAATTGCAGGGGTTTTCATGCTATATTTTCAGTTGAAGTCAGAATTATTAGCCTCCTGAATTATCCCCCCCCCTCCCGTATGTTTTTTTCCACAGTTTCTGTTTAACAGAAAGATTTTTTTAAGACATTCCTAAACATAATAGTTTTAATAACTCATTCATTATAACTGATTCATTTTATCTTTGCTATGATGCCGGTATGTACTATTCATTCATTCTTTCATTTTCTTTTCGAATTAGTCCCTTTATTCAACAGGGGTCACCACCTCGGAATGAACCGCCAACTTATCCAGCATATGTTTTACACAGCAGATGCCCTTCCAGCTGCAATCCACGACTGGGAAACATCCATACACATACATAATTTAGTTTATTCAATTAATCTGTAACACATGTCTCTGGACTGTGGGGGAAACTGGAGCACCCGGAGGAAACCCACGCGAACACGGGTACAACATGCGGGTAGAACTTCCCACAGAAATGCCAACTGACCCAGCTGGGGCTCAAACTAGCGACCTTCCCACTGCGCCACTGTGACACTCCAGTACATAATATTTTACTAGATTATTATTTTTTAAAAGTTAAAGTTCAAACCTGAAGTACATTACCCTGTTTTTAAGGTTTCCATAAATTAGACCAAATAAAGATGCCAATAATCTATAATAGATTTTTTGTCCATTTCAATGTGCATCAGGTCAAAACGATTGTACTTCGAAAACTATACTAACATGACATTAAAAAATCAAATAATATTCAAGTCAACTTTATTTCTAAAGCACTTTCAAACAACCACAATGGGTCTCAAGGTTCTGTACAAAAAAGTTATATACATACATGCAAACCACCCAAATACATACAACTGACAACACATGATAAAAAGCTAAAGAAAAAGGTGTTTTCAGTTACCTCTGAAACGTCTCTAAAGTAGAAGATCAAAATTGTTGATCTATACTTAAAGTTTCTTCTGAAGGTTACAATTTAATACAAACAATATAACATTTAAAAATTTATTTAGGTTTTTGTTTTATAGACTGCATATTATTTAAACCCACTGTCTTAAATAATGGAGAGAAATTACTAGGGATAGTTCACCAAAAAATGAAAATTCTGCCACCATTTACTCTTAACCCTTCACTTGTTCATTTCTGAGTTTCTTTGAACACAAAAGAAGATATTTTGAAGAAAGCCTTTGAAGAAAGTCTTCCCTATTATTTGTTTTTTCTACTAGATTATTTTAAGCTTTCTTCAAAAAAACTCCTTGTGTTTAACAGAAAAAAAGAATCACTCGTGTGGGAAAGAAAATGTAAATCGTTTTGGGTGAACTAAAATCTGAACACCTTGTCCATCATAATGGACTGACATTGTTAAGAATGACAGATTTTTTATAGAAAATTCTGATTTAAAGCTTGTAATGTGCTCCATTTTAAAATCTAAAATGCATCTATATAGACTCTTGAAAAAAATATCTAAATTATACTGTAAAAAATGATAGTAGGCCTATTGTACTCATTATAATGATTATTTAATATATTTTCTGTTTTATTTGTGTATTTTTGGGTCCCTTAGACGGCCTTTCTTTTTCTTTTCTTTCTTTTTTGAAGGACGTTATAGAAAGTAAATTAAGTAGATATTAATTTATAAGAAGTGATGAGGGAAAAGCATCGACCGACGAGTATGTATTCACGTTTGAGCAGCAGATGAATGTAGCAGATTTAAATATGAAACAATCGCGTCCTCTAGCGGTCACACAGAAACACTTGTCATTATGTGCTTTTCTAAATTTAAGAGATAGTTCACCCAAAAATTAAAATTTACTCACTATTTACTCTCCCTGAAGCAGTTCAAAACCTTCATGGATTTGTTTCTTCTGATGAACACAAATGAAAATATTTTGAAGAAAGCTAAAAATCTGTAACCACTGACTTCCATATAAAAAAACAAATACTATGGAAAGTCAATGGTTACCAGTTTCTGTCTTTCTTAAAAATATCTTGTTTTGTGTTTAACAGAAGAAATAACTCATAAAGGTTTGAAACAGCAAAGAATGAGTAAATAAAGACAGAATTTTCATCTTTTGGGTGAACTATCTCGTTAATATGAAGATTATATTTAGATTTTTGTGACACTGAAGGAAAACAGATCTCAGAGGTTTGGTCATACGTGTCTTCTGCACATTTTTTTCATCGTAGACACCTATTTAGGATAAAAATGACAACAGGATTTACAACTATAGGTAGAACTGAGTCATGAAGCCTCTGCTTATGAGCTGGTTTTAAAATGGGAAACATCTAAAAATATGCAACAAAGAGAGAGGATTCATTCTGCTCACAGACCATAAATGCTTGCTTGTTTTATTTTAAAATATGTTTTAGACTCTTAACAATGTTTTCAACACTATTGCCACATTTACTGATTCTTTAATGTAAAACCTGAATGAATGAAAGTTACTTAGTTCACCCAAAAAATGAATATTCTTTTATCATTTACACATCCTACTTGTTTCAAACATTTTTGAGTTTTTTTTTCTTCTGTTGAACACAAAAAAAGAGATATTTTGAGGAATGCTGAAACCTGTAACCACTGACTTCCTTAATATTTGTTTTTTTCTACTATGGAAGTTGATGGTTACATGATTTTAGTGTTCAACAGAAGAAAAAACTCATAAATGTTTCAAATAGCTTAAACATTTATCATTTCTATCTAACGCTTGATCTTGGTGTACCGAAATAATTAAATAGAAAACCATTAGAGCTATATAATCTGTGTATCGGACCCCAAATAGACATTAAAAAACACAAGAACTAATAAAAATAAAGAAAAACATTCAAGTGAATTACCGAAACAAAATAAACTCAGTCTCAATTTGGTGAATAAAACATTCAATGTTCTCTTTGCTGTGGTACAGTTAGCTACTGTAAGATACTAATAAATCATGACACTTCTAAATAAAGAGCCTGTGTTTATGGTGGTGCTGAAGTGAGGGTGGGCTTTAAAACAAAAAATTAAAAGAAAAGTGTTGAATAAAAACTGTAGTATCTCAGATACTGGACGCTGCTGAGAGTTTTTAAAGGGATAGTTCCCCTAAACTAGGCTGTAACCATCTTCCATTGTATGAAAATCAAATAGCCTATACCATCAGTCAGTGGTTAGAGGTTTCTAGCTTTCTTCAAAAAATAAAGAAACGTGTCAAGAGAGCTAAACATGTTTGAGACAAGCGAGGAATGAGTAAATAAAACTGATTTTTTTTTCACTTTTGGCGAACTTGCATGTGTTTTGAGGGCATTTATTGAAAGGAATGATAAAAAAACACATATTAGAAAAGAGAAGTGATAATTAAACGGTTAATGCTTTCAATGTGACTTTTAGAAAATGTTTGTTTGTACGGTCTATCGCTTTAAATGCACAATTTAAAAGCTCACAAAAGACCCAGCTGGATACTCAACAAATGTTTACGCCCACATCCGCTAGGTTGACCAATCACATACCTTTGTGTTGCCCTTATATGGAATTGAGCCCGCCTTACTTTGTTGCTTCATCCAATGAAAACCCGTCAAAGCGTGATTGGCTGTTGTTTATGGCAATACAATAACAGTATCAAAAACGCTAGAGTGAGTGACCATTTGTTGAGACCGTCGGTGAACGCGGCAACACGCCTACATAGAAAGATAAATCATTTATAGATACTTTACAGTAAGATGTTAAATTGATTATACAGCTTGTGTTTCCTCTTCGCAGTCGGACGCCTCGGTGTTTTTGACCAAAGGACGAAGAATTAGTTTCTGTGGAGATCCAGCGCTGAACGCCAAACTAACGTTACAGTATGCAGCTTAATGGGAATATATGACAATTTCTGATTTTCATCTCGTCTGCAAGCACCTTCAGCCATTGGTCCCTACAGAAATGGTACCTAAAGCCATTTTTTCTGTCTTTGGATGCTCTCCAAACCACCTGAATTTTCACACTTGAGCAGAACTGAGTGGTTTTGGCACATTAATATGCATGCTCGAGGCGCAACATGTCTTTGTACATGAATGCTGGGCGATCATAAGTGATTTGGGGAACAGCAAGGGGAACCCCCCACCATTGAAGACTTCTAACAATGACCGGACCAAGCACCACCAGCAGCGGTTCCGCGGCCAAGATCAGTAGACATGGTCGGTCCAAAAGCACCAGTACATACTGTCACAGCACGGGTCTTGCTGCCGAATCATCTCCCTCCACTGCCACAAACAACACCGGCAGGTCGTCCGGCGAGGAAGAGGAGAAAGACGGCGGGGTCCCGTTTTTCGTCAACAGGACGGGCTTTCCCATAGAAAGTGTCACCTGGGAGAGAATGTGGTCTCACGTCGCCAAAGTTCACCCTGATGGACAGGAGATGGTGGACAGAATACGAAACGCAACACACCTCCCTAAAGTAAGTAGAAAGGAGTGGATTATGTTGTCTGCGCTTCAAAACACAGCAAGCTGCATCCATCATATTTTTGGGGGGACATCATAGATGCTCAAAATACCTTAACACCAGTTTTTGCGTATCATATTGATTTTTGAGTATCACTTTGCCCATGTCGTGTTGATGTATGATGCCCCAAAATGTTGCTTTGAAGTGTGATACCCCCAAAATGTCTTGGGTATAACCCAGGTGATTTATGATCCCCAAAAGTGTGTTACCCCAAATTGCTAATAGACTAAAATGTAATCAATATATAAGCTGTAATTCTTACAAAGGTTTTCTTACTGTTGGCAAGTTTTTCTTCTTATGAAAATTTATTCTGGTTTTACTACCAACTGTGTTTTTAGTTTTAACCACAATATTAGTGTTAAAACCTTGGGTTAGAGAAGCTGAAATCAATACACCAAAAAAACAAACAAACAAAAACTACACATTTACTAGATTAAACTATAAAAGTGTTGAGAAACGTTATATACGTGTGTTTTTGAACAGATGTCAATGTACGATTGGACAATAATCATACAATGGGAATATTATATTTAATATTATACAGTTTGAAGTACTAATTTAGTACAGAAATTTATTGTTTTATACCCTGTTATGTATAAGTATACAGTAAGTACCTATTTGCCTCTTTCATAGGTATCATGGGATACCATAATTGTACTTAATATTATCCTATTGATTTTTGATGCCACTGGTCAAATGTTTGGCATCTATTCGATTTTTGGTGACACTTTCTGCTGTAGAAATACAACTATTAATTCATTTTCAGGTAAAAAGTAAAAAAATTAACATGAACTAAGATTAATAATAGATTTTTTTCCTTGTTAGTTCATGTTAAGGGAAGTTCATCTAAAAATGAAAAAGAAAAAATAATTAGTTTACTTTCCTTCAGGTCATCCAAGATGTAGGTAAATTAGTTTGTTTCAGTAAAACATTACAGAAGATTATCTAAAATCGTGGTTCTTTCTGGTTCATAAATTTCAAGGATTAACAGAACTTTAATAATAATAATAAAAAACGTTTATAGGCAGAATAAAATTAAAACCAGAGGCTCCTGAAGAGGTCTTAAGCAGCAAAAACAATTTGTCTGTGCAAATAAATAAATAAATGAACAACGGTTGACTTTTGTTTTTATGAATATCCAAGTACCCCAGTTACAGCTGTGGACATCAAAATTGGCCTATATAAAGTGTCTGATACATTTACGGCAAAAGTGTGTTTATATTTAAATGCCGTCTCTCAAACTGCCATTTGCTTGACCCAGTTTCCACACAGAGGAAGTGTAGACATGTGAGCGGATTTACTCATCCATGCCTTTTCCAACACTGTGCTATATTGTCCCTTGCCATAATTTCATTACAAACCAGTCAAACGAGAGCTCTGATCCAGTCACCGACAGCTATGCAGAAACATTCTTCCATTAATGCACATTACATGAGGAATGATGCCATGTGGCATTCCCTGAAAAAAGTGATTCACTGGATTAACTACATTTTTTTAAGGTATGTGATTGCAAGCAATTTTTATATGGGCTAACCCATATAAATTATTAGCAATCAGTTACCTTAAAAAACATATAGTAAATCCAATTAATTATTTTTTTTCCAGTGTTGTAGGACATTATGATTAAAGATGTTGCCATTTTATTAGTTCATCAATGTTGCTTTAACCTCCAAACTTGTATATCTGATCAGGCTTAATAGAGCATTCAAATGAAGGACCTCAAAGGGGATAAAGTGAGTCTTAATCACAGACTGAGTAATCCTCAGTGCTCAGACGGACGGCATTCGCAGGGTCAAGCTGTGTGTGTTTATAGTAGCTCTTTTGTTTTAGTTAACACTATTGTGCCTTCCTACACTCTCCAATGTGCTGATGCATGCAGAACAAAGGCGCCTGATTGGTCAGAAGCGCAGAGTAAGATCCCCAGATGTTATAGTGATTTATTAAGGGACGTTCCTCACCAGTTGGTGTTGAACAGGTGTGTGGAGTCAGTCTGTCAGATTAGGAGTCACTCAGAGGATTGCGACTCCGGCCAAACATTTGTGTTGGATCTGTTATTGAGAGCGACATTCTATAGGAAAAACTGTTAAAAGATTGTATTAATAAAGAATCAGGCTGCAGTGATAACCTTGGATATGAGGAAACAGCACTTATTGTGTAAACAAAACGCATACCTGTGCAGCAGGGATGGGTTGGTGCAGAATATTTGAAAGTTAAATATGCTGTATTTGTGGAGGACACGAGTGTGTTTGTTCTTTATAACACAGTTGTACTTAGGTCTGTCAATATATCTGTTTTTTGTGGTACAATATAGCACCAAGATGTATTGTGATAAATGATATTTTTGTGATATTAAGACTATTTTGACACTATAATAGCATCATAATGCAAGTACACTCTTCCAAAGAATGCGTAATATTTTATTCTTAAGAATGTTATTGTCATTTTAACAATTTAATAATTAGGCATTGGAGTCAGAATGTGAAAACATATATCTTAAATTAATAATAATAAATATTAACAAAAAAGTGCAATTTAGAAAGATCTAGAAAAATTAACAGATCTATTTTCATTTCTCAGGCACACATGAAACTATACTATAGCAATTTATAGTAAATACTATAGTGTTTTATAACCGTACTGACACGGACACCTCCAACAGAGATAGAGAGGTTGCGCAATCAGCTAAATGTGGCTAGAATAGTTTTTTATGTATGGGCGATATATTTATGTTGTGCGATAAGTCAATATATTGTGACAGGCCTAGTTGTATTTTTTTTAAACATGTTTTGATATAATCCATTTGCTAAAGTGCTATTAGGGGTAATCCGTCTAATTTCTGTTTGCCTGCAAATAAATGTGTCACAGTTTCCACGAAAATATTAAGCATGAAGTAAAAAAAAACATATGATAGTAGGCCTGCATAATTTTCAAATCACAAAAGCTTTGATTATTTTGATGCGCTATTGAAAGTTCGTAAGCACATTATCCTGAAAAATGTAACAATCTAAACAATCTAAATGGAAAGGTTTTAAAGTTTTTATATATATTATAATTATATAT
>CAIGQZ010034990.1:17745983-17777995 GCA_903798205.1 Danio tinwini | reverse complement strand
TATATATATATATATATATATATAAATAAATGTTAAATACTATAGTTATTTCCTTAATTTGTCAAAACAACTGACTTTACTGGAAAAAATTGCAACAACATTTAAGAGATTTTAAATAAATACAAGTAAATAGCATAGTGTAGCTCTTTTATGAAATGGTAGTAAATCACATTTTATTTAGCAATTTTCACCAGAAAAATTGCAATTAGATTTTTTTCTGAAAATTGTGCAGCCCTAATTTCTGAAGGATCTTGAGCACTGCTGAAAATACAGCTTGCCATCAAATTGATAAATTACATTTTAAAATGTATTAAAACAAATGTAACTACTAATTTCACAATATTTTATAAATATTGTATATATTCACAATATATTTTAAAATTAAATAAATACTTCCTTGTTGAGGATTTGATCATTCTTTTAAAGCATTTCACCATTTTACCAACTCTAAGCATTAAAAATGGTAGACTATATGGTATAAATAGGTTGTAAAGTACATTGTACTATATCCTGATACATTGTTTTCTGGGAAAAAAAATGCTTATCATGCATTTTTATACCATGATATACAGAAATACACTCACTAAAATGCCATTCAGTTTAACTGTAGTTTAAATGCCCAGACATATTTAGAACAAGAATCATTAGCTGACATATTTATAACTCTATTTAATGATCACTGGAGCCCTAAAATACAAAATAATTGTATTTTTAAATATTTTTTTTTTGCCACCGTCCTTCCAAACCAAAATGTGTCTTTTTTCATTTGTCAGCACGAAGTCTTTAATATTTTAAAAATGTAATTAAATTTTGTATAATCTTTTATATATTTCATTTATCACAGTTTAGAATAAGGAATAAATCACTTTCATAAATCTAATTTAATTCAACATATTTGACCTTCACATAGAAATTTTGCTAAGCCTTTGGTAATCATATGCTTTTTGGCTTTGAAATGTGGTATAATCAATTTGATAAAATGTTATTATGGGTAATTACTTTTCTTTCCCTGTAAAAACTGTTACATTTAAATTGTAGACTTTTTTTTCATACTGACTGAAATGTCCACATCTGTTGTCTTGGATGGGCAAATGTTTTCTGTAGCTGGTATCGTCACCTACCGTAAGTCAGCCTCAAGTTTCAGTCCAGTCCCACTGGTGGGCAGAGGTCAGCTAATGGTCCTCTGAGTGTGGAGTGTGGCCTATTTATTTCTGACCTCCTTTCTGGGTAGCAGAGACCCAGTTGATCCGGTGGAGTGGAGCGTAGATGTAAATGAAACCTCTCTTTGAGAATTCAGACTGTCAGAATCAATATTCAGAGTGTCATTTTGTATTTAGATACTCTTTCTGGAAATCAATACTAAATTTAAAGCCTGAGTGTAAATTAGTGATAAGATTATTTAGTGCTGTGAATTTCTTTATTTATTTTTTTATTGTTAGGTTGGTTTTTGGACAACAAGTAAAATTGTGTGAAATGCAAACTACCGAAGTGACATATTTTAAAATATTATTACAAACTTTGTAAGGTTTTTAAATGTAATTTATTAATATAAATGTAATTTGAAGCCTAAATTCTTCAGAAATCCCTCTAATATGCTAATTTGACACTCTAAAAACTTTTTTATTATTCTAAAGTTTGTAAACAGTTTTATATTTTGGCGTAAAATGTGATAGATTTGTAAAATAATTATTCATTAATCATCAAATAAAAATGTACAGGCAAATCTATAATAATACCTGGGCTGGGCCAATAAATAATATCATATCGAGATGCAATAAAATTTATGCCAATAATGATGGTAAGCTCTGGACGTTTTTAATCGATATTGATCTAAGAGTCAATCACACAGCAGAAATACGCAACAACAGGAAACTATAAGTGTGTCGGTATTAGAGATGCAGCAAACTTTTAGCCACTGAAAATTATGAGCCGAAAATAGGTTATGCTGATACATTGAGGTCTGTGAACGAAAGTTTAGGATAAGTTTGTTGACTGATTTAAAGTACACATCAAATCAAATCTAATCATATTGATTTTATGAGCTCACATTGCTAGTTTTGTGGTAAACAATTAATCTGTGCATGTCCTTAAGAAACAAATGATTTACTATCTAAAATTGAAATCTGAAAATGCACTTAGTTAAATACTCAGATTACATCTGTCTGAGGTGTTGGGTGTGGCTAACATACTTAACCACACCCCTCAAACTGTCAGTTTTGACAGCGCTATGACGTCAAACAGAAATGGCGAGTAGGAGGTGTCAGCTGGGTTGTAATAACTCTCACAAAACCTTTCCTGATGTTTCCAAAATCAAATGCCTACTTTACTACATGTAATCAACTTGCAGTAGAAAAAACTAGCCACTGTATTCTCATTTAAATCCTCTTTCTTTAGGAACTGTGTCACAATACGAAAAGGTAGGTAGTAGCTTCCGGTTCATGCAGACTTTAATATGTTCAGTTTACTTGTATACAAAGCTGTTTGATACTATATTGGTTTGACATTTCAGTCCAAGTTGAGCAAAACTGTGTTCGTATATGAAAAAGTACTTTGGTAGTAGCCAGCAGTGTGTTCAGAAACACTATTTTAATGACAGTTGTCACACCTCAGGTTTCTGAACACCTCTATTTAAGTACTGAGAAAAAAAATGTGTGTTTATGGGAAGAACTTCTGTCTTCTACTCAGAACAACAGCACCGTTATTCTGCAATTATATCACAAAGATTTAGACATTATGTACAATGCATTTCTTTATGGTGCGTTTAAAGTCTTTAAAAGTCAAGACTATCTCTCTACAGTCTCTCATTTTGTTGCACTGGGCAGAAAGAGATCAAGAGGAAACGGGAGATGATTCCCTTTCTCATTTCCTCCTGTGACCCAGTAGTTCTGCAGCACATATGCAGCTGTGCTTATTGAAAATAAATACAGATTCTGTCAGTGATGAGCTTTAGTTTGAGGCTGTTGAAGTGTCCTAATAAAGAGCCTGCTTCAGATAGAGGGCAGCCTCTTTTTTTTTAGCTTT
The DNA here is from genome assembly GCA_903798205.1 of Danio tinwini. Lineage (NCBI taxonomy): Eukaryota > Metazoa > Chordata > Actinopteri > Cypriniformes > Danionidae > Danio > Danio tinwini. Next base: position 17,774,974 of record CAIGQZ010034990.1, on the reverse strand, counting down.
CATTAATTACTTCTTTTCTTCTCTTATGAATGGAGGCTGATGTGTGAGAGGATGACCTTTGTTCATTTCTAAATCTCTTCGCTGTCCTTTAGCAGTTAGAAGTGTCATTGTAGGGATGCAAATGATCAGTGTGCCACTGTTTCTACAGATGACAAGGACTTTTCATGCCATTGAAGCATCGTAATCTGATTGATGAATCTGCTTGTGACCGCAAGGGTGGAAAGGTCAATCCAAAAGTCACAAGAAAAGGTTGCCAACTTTAGCTGGGTCAAAATAAGTAACCCTGTGCTTTTTTTCAAATACATTTTTTATTTGAGACTTCAGGACAAATCCTGAAAGAGTCTTAGTTGTTTGAGAGAGAGATAGTAATGCAGAATTCAGACTAGATTATATTTGTGTTCATTACAGTAGTCACTGTGCCAGATCATGCAATCTTGACTTCAAAATTTTCGTGGACAAGAAACATTGCTTCTTGACTTTTGGAAACAAACAATGCCTAAAAAAGCATGATAGTACTATGACACATTTCTCACATTGCTTATTCCTATTAAAGCTGACACATTTTGAATAATTTTAAAAGTTTGATTCGCTTCAGATGTGTGCTGCTCACCATTAGGGTTTTGATTGGTGCTTCACATTGATTAACAAAGTCCTTTTAAAGGTCGCTTTAAAGAAGGTTATTGACAATCTCAACTGACATAGAGTAGCTCCTCCTCTTTTGAAAAACAGCCAATAGCGTATTGTTTTTATCACAGCTCTGCCAGTGAATTTGGTTGAGCTCAAGCTCATCAAATGAAAAGGAAATAAAAAGTGTCTTGAAGAGTGCAGGGCATGTCAGATACTAGAGAGCATTTGATTGGTCAAGATTTGATGAGAAACTGTAGTTTGAGGTGACATGAAAAAAACTGTTGATCCATTTAGGCGAAAGTAACAAACTACAAGCTTTACATGTTTATAATATATACTGTGTCAGTTTTATATTTTACAAATGCGAATTTTGTCACTGTTTTGTGGCACACTAGCTTCTATAGATATCCTTAAGACTAACATACTAATGCTAACATCTAAAAAACTTTCTTTTAATTTCATTGGACTTTAAGGCGAGTGATTTCACCTCTCAGGCATGCAAGTGCAACTTCTATCTCTTTGAATTGGCATACATATAATTCCACAAAACTGTTTATCAAGCTTTTCATTAAATATTAAATTTAGAATAAGCAATGAAGTTTAACACTTTGTTGCCTGTCTCACACATATTATTAGTATTCAAATCCTGACAAAAAAACTAATTTTGTCAGGTTGCCTAAGCTAATATGTATGCAGTGTTTCCTCTAGGGTTTATTTCCAGCTGTGGTGGCAGGCCTTTTACAGAGATCTACCTATTACCTATGCCGTTATTTCCTTGACAAATGTTATGTGCGCAGTATTACAGATCAAGATCGCGTTTATGTAATACGCGCTTGCGAATCTCTTTGCTTGCGCGCCGATTTCCTCTGCTCATGCACAAAACGTCTTGCACGCCCTCAAATAGCCAAGCTGCCCAAGTGCAGATTTTCTTGTGCGCACTCAAATAAACGCTGTTGAAGTGCAATTTAGCGCGTTTATGTAGTAAGTCTCCAACATTTATTAGATTGGCTAGGAATATTTATGAATGTCTCCAAAAGACTTACAGAGTGGCATGCGTCCTGAAGTAAAGTGAAACGGCTATAAACTCCAACAAGATAAAGTCTTTGTTTGTTGTATGCAGAACCATAGACCTTTATCTATAATTAAAAGTATAATTATGGAAACTGTGTTCATTCTTACTGAAAGCTATACGTTGTGTTTGCTGGCCTCACACATCACACACCTGTCATGCACAGCACTACTACGGTTACAGAAAAGTTTGCGCTGTTATAATTCACTTACCTTTTAATACATTTTGGTGGGATTATAACTCACTATTAAAAAAAATAACTGAATGTTTTGATTAAGAAGCAGTAATGTAGCCGTGGCGGGATGAATTTTGGTGTGGCGCCCCGCCATAGAAGAATGAATGTAGCGGCACCTTGTGTATGTGCACGTGAAGGTTAAAGTTTATAACCTCAAACTCCTTTATGGTTGTTTCTGGAGGACGTGATCAGATGTCATTTTTTAGATTAAACTATGCAACTAAGAATCAATTACTTGCATAGTACACAAAATCATCCTCTGAATAATTCTGGGTCTGTTTTTGCTGGTCTTCTGAGGTGATTTATAAGATGGGAATTCATTTAAAATGCGGTCAGTTGGGATAGATTGATTTGTCTATCCCCCGTGTTGATTTCATACTGTTTACAAAGACAGAGAATGTTTGTTTTCAAGTGTAGTTGGGTCAATTAAAAGAACAGAGTTCATGCTTTATGTAAATGTATTTATCATGTCCGTGAGGCAAGTGTTCATTGAGATTACAGCACGTTTGCTGACCTCTAATGCCTAGTTCACACTACAGGATTTTAAACCTGATTTGAACCCGATTTGGAAGTTAACGAGCTCGCCGACAGATCGGGCTGTGATCGGGGAAAAATCTGCAGGTGCACAGCGCTCAGCAGTCTTTATGTGTGAACTACTGAACAACGCGTCAAAGAGGCTCGCTGAAGCGTCGCCGACACCTCGCAGACGGAAATCCAATATTTAGCATGCTAAATATTCCAGAGCAGTCGGCTGACTCGACCCCACGTGTGGTCAGATGTAGTGACGAGCTGCAGCCAATGAGAGAGCATATCAGCATGAGCTGAATGGCTGTGTGTTCAGGAGCTGAACAGAAACGTCTGTGATTGGCCAGAATGGGCATCCATGCACTCGCTTCATTCTGTGTTAACATGGACAGAAGAGTAGGCTATATTAACAATGGAACTAGAATTCTGTAACTATTACAATTACCATACTACTCATTCTGAATTTTCTCACATCATATTTACATTCAAAACCTCTATTGCAATATTAAAATTAAGTCATCATATTTTATGACAGCATTACCCTAAAAATATTATCTTTTTTGGTGAAACAGCCTATAAATATGTTGTTAAAATACTAGAACATGCAAAGGTCTGAGCCTCGCTTTCATTTTCACTTTCAAACAGGAGCTATTTTGCGGCACAGAATATGCTGTTTTGAAATATATATTTGAAGTAAATTTATGTTTTTGTTATCAGAAAGTTTTGTTTATTTTAGCAGGAAGTCGCGAGGTAAAGAAAAACATGCATATGTAAAGTCACAGCGAAAAGTAGCAGATATGCATGCAGTCGTTTTGACCAATATAGTAATTAAAGGTAGACATGCTCAGTTCTTTACTGTTTTGTAGTAAAAAAAATAACAATGTTAGAAAGACATACACAGATATTTAGAAAACGTCAGAGTGTTATAGATATGTTAGTTTTATTTCAAAGAGTTATAAAATTACAAAAATTAAAAACACTCTTTGAACTTTGCAGATGAACGATTGGTCCGCTGATGCATCAGCTGACTGATGATGTTTTTAAATACTCCTTTGAAAGCTTGAAACGATGTAAGTGATGTCATCAGCACACTAGCAGCCAATAGTGTTCAGCTTTTTCTGACGACTCCTCCCTCAAAATTTCATTGGTTGTGGTTTAGTAGCTTGACTGAACTGTTGGCGAACAAGTTGTTGTCAGATCATGTAGTTTGTGACCCCCCTCTTGTGGATCATTTACGTAGTGCCGCGCAGTGTGAACACCACAGTGATTAAAAGACACAAAATCAAGTCATGTAGTGTGAACTGCACAGCGATCTGCCGATGCTTAAAATCCTGTAGTGTGAACTAGGCTTAAGGGTTCAAAACAACGAAGCTGCAAAAACTGTCGTAAAGAACACGCAACAGAATATATATGCTCAACTAGTGTTTCTTGCCATGTCGATAAACTTCCGGTTAACGGTTTATGTGACTTTTCTCAATTTTATGTGGTTCGTTTTACAGCATCGATGTTGTAATGTAATTAAAATATAGTCAGTTAAATAGACTTCAGCATTCATTTAGTTGTTCAAGTGTAGATGAAAAGCCATTTACACGCACGTGCCCGTCAGCATCAGCAGGCGAGCACAGAAACGCCATTGAAAATACTGGGGTAAAATATGTTCACATTTCATAGACATGGCGCCAGAAAATGTAATTTAATGCAATGCTTCTTGTACATTCTGAGAGCCACTTTATATTGGATATTTCAATCAGGCAGCTGAGATTGTTGATTTTTTTTTAAAAGAAAACAGACCTTAAATGTGCCGATTTTGTAACAGCATACAGTTCACCAGAAGAGATTGACCCAGGTTACTGCAAAATTAAAAGTCCTTCTGCATATACCCTACTGAGTCCCTTCCCTTGAGAATCATCAGTCTATCAATGATTGGTTCCTGTACTGGAAGGCTAGAGCGTCAGTTCTTCTCCATTCAAAACATGTCTTTAGTAACATGTTGCACTCAGCAGATGCACCCTTTAGAAATGTATTTGCTAATGAATATCCTGTTGGTAGCTGTCAAAAAGATCATTACTAAAAAATGGTTGTCGTAAGAAAGTCCCCTAAATGCATGGCTAGAAATTACAATGGAAATCTATAAAATGGAACAAATTACCGCCTTTGTAAAGTCGGAAAAATGGACCAACTATGCAACATCCCTTAGACCTGAACTCTTTTGTTAGTTTAAAATCTGATGGATCACTCCCTACATGCACATAGTTTTGTTGATTGTTTTGTCGCTAATGTATATAATTATATATGTATTTTTTTTATATATAAATTTTATTTATTTATTTTTCTTTCTTTTTATTCTTATGTATAACATAAGTTTACTTGCGCACATAGAAAAGCATATATTGCTATAAGAGAAAGTGGATGTACAGAATTTGTGTTTATACTTGTGAGTGTATTCAGATGTATGATCTCTGACATGTCAGACATAAACGTAATACTATTTGAAAAAGTAAAAAGGATAATTATATAAAAAAAAAGAAATGTATTTGCTAGAGAAAAGACAAGATGTCAGTAATGTGGGAGTTTTTCAGAGACATTACAATTAAAATATATGAAATTGATTTCTGCAAAAAGAAAGATTTTTCCTTGAAGCTGATTTGATGTTTAAAAACATTTCTAATGGTTTTCGTATTGCTTTACATTTTTGAAGATTCTTAGATGAATAGAAAACATTTTTTGTTGCATTGTTTGTCTTTAGTGTCACTTTTGAATGTGTCCATGCTAAATAAAATATAAAAACATTTTTTAAATCACTAAAAGTAACGTTTTTCTATATGTGCTATTTACTTTCCGCTAATTCTCTCTCTGTTTTCACAGCACCCCGTGCCATCAGTTCCAAACTTTAAGCCATCGATGTCTGTGCCTGATTGGCTCCATGCCGTCCAGAACTACATGAGAAACCTGCAGTATCCTTTGCGCCGCACAGTCCATTTGTTCTGAGAAAGTTTGACAGACGCTTTCTAAATCTCTGCTTCTCACTAATGCATTATGGATTCATGGGTTCTCATTTCTTTTGGAGTGTCAGTTATGCTTTTTTCTTTCAGTGTAATTTATTCAGCCAGCTTGAGTTACTCAAAGTACCTTTTTGGTAGGAGTGTCAGTCATTTTAATGTAGACTGAGATTAGCCACAGGCCTGCATACTTCCAGTACATTAGTACTTGGAGTTTTCAATCTCATGCTACACTTTTAAGTCTGCTGATGAAAGATGGGGCTTTGATTATAGCTTAAGTTGAACGTTGCATCAACCTAAAGTACCAATTTATTGGGCTGTTTGGGATATTACCTTTCATGTAGCTGTTTTGCTGATGTAAATAGTTTTGCAGTGCTTCAAACTACATAAAAGTGCACAATAAAAGGAGAGATTTTAGATTAAGTACAAATTATCTGTCTATTAGTAAGATATTGGCTGTGTATTATGCCTCGTTTCCATTGAGTAGTACAGTACAGTACGGCTCGGTACGGGTCATCTTTATCAGACTTGTGTCTCCACTGCCAAAGGGTACCAAAGGTATCCTTTTGGTAGGCGTTGTGTATGACAGAAAGTTGCAGTCGATGTCATTCTCGCTCAAGGAAATGTTAAAGTAAAGCTGTACAGGTCGTTTTCATTTCATCCGAGAAACACTTCTCACAAAACAGATGCTTTGTACACATAAATACTTACTGCATAAATGTTCATTACTAACCTATCTTTGAACATGATTTGATTATAGCATCTGCAATTATATAAAATAAATAAATAAATGCAACATATATGAACACATACAGACCCTTACAGTCTCTGAAATGTTACCAATTGCAGAAAAACTACACACAACATACTTTTAGGCCTTATTTGGGTTCAAAAACAACACAAAACATATAGTCAGTGCCAACCTCTCATCTGTATCTTTAATCTTCACCAGCACATGTAACGTTAACATATTGTTACAAAGTAATTCTGTCTTTCAGAGTTCATTATAGTCCAAAAGGTGATTGATAAAAATTAAGGCCCAATTCCAATTCTGTTTTTGTACCCCTACCCCTTGCCCTTGACCCTTTACTCAAAAAAATATTTTTTTTTTGCTCGTTCAAAGTACTTAATTAAAATGAGCTGAAACAACACAATGCTTGAGATTTGATTGGGACAACTTAATTTTTTATGTTCAATTCACATAAATTTGTTAAAAGTGTTAAGTTAACCTAATTAATTTGTGTTGGGACAACATGAATGAATTGTGTGGAACCCTGCATTTTTTTACAATGTTTTTTACAGAGTGTGAAGGGGAAGGGCTTTACCCCTAAGAAATGGGACAGCACTACAACACCTGCACATGTCATCATATGCCATTGCAATCTCTTGCTTCATATGAGATCTTTTGGTATTTATCTTTAGGAAATAACTGAAGGCGTATATCATGTTATCATAACGATATAATGTGGCACTTCTCCTGGCGTGCCACATCTCCTGGCTAGCGACGGATCTCTGTAAACAAATAGAATTCACCTGCACGTCCGGCTCTTTGGAAAAGGTACCTTAAAAGTGGCATGCTACAGTTTGCTTTTTGCTACCTTTTGACTATGGAAACGGCCATAAAAGCGTATCATATCGTACCACTCCGTGGAAACGGGCCGTTAGTACTTATAAAGTACACATTCTGCATAACCTTATTCTAAATCCTTAGTACCTAAATGTAACTACTACCCTAATAACTATTACTAAGCAGCAAATTCAGAGTTTATTGAGCCCAAAGTTATAGTTAATGGTTTGTTAATAGTGAGAATCGTACCTTAAAATGAAGAAAGAACTGACTCTGAACTACCTGAAACTAGTCATCAGCAAATCCAGTTTTACTTCCTGCACAAACCTACAAACATTTATAACAAATTTGCATAACGCCAGCATGTGGTCTCTATTGACTGCCTGCAAACAACTTCTAATTTGATCTTTGGACATTGTAGTTGTTGTTAATTCATCAAAGAGTTTAGTTTGTATTTTTAACAAGTCGAAAAGAAAGCTAATCTCTGCGCTTTTAAAGTATATAGGGTATCTAATGTTTTAATGGATACGGTAAAACTAATGCCATTATTACTGTTTGTATAACTATTGTTTGTATCAAGTGCTGAGGAAGCCTGTAGATTCTGCCCAAACTATTTCAGACACTGTGAAAAAAAAAAAGATAATATTTGTGTATTATGAAATAAATAAAATTATTATTTTTTTATTTAGATGGACGTAAACCTAATAATAATAATAATAATATTTTTTTTGCAGTTGAATTTGTTTGGAACATTTGTTTAACATTTATTTACTATAAATAAAAACTATAAAAAATACACAAGACATTTCACACGTTTCTTTTTTTAATGGGGAAAAGTGTAACAGTCAATATGGTGAATAAAGTGCCGCCTATTAGTACAGGAGCCAATCATCGATCGCTATATGGCAAATAAAGCCCACCTTCTAGTACAGGAGCTAATCATCGATCAATATATGGTGTATAAAGCCCGCCTTCTAGTACAGGAGCCAATCATCGATCGCTATAGATTGACGATACTCCGGGGGCGGGGCTCGGACCAAACGTGAGTTTCTGCAGATTTTGTGTGATTGGGACATTTAGAAATGAAACTAAAGAGGCGGTTGTTGTTTAATAGTATTGGTGATTCCTAATAAGAAATTCAATGGTAAGCTTGGCAAACAGTTTTGGAGAATTTAATGTTTTCCCATTCAGACAGAAAGCCTGAGCATACTGCCCGAGAGGCGTTTCATAGATGGCCACCGAGTGAAATGACTTGCCTTAAAGGGACTTTGCTATAAAGCAATTCACACAAATGTAGAGTTATTTTTGTTGTTATACCTATTAAATAATGCTTAGCTTATTTCTCTATTGTTATAATACCATATATTGTGATTGTTAAAACCTCAGCAATTATCACAACAATAAAATTGTATCCTAACAGATGCTTAGATTGCTCTAGCTGCAGATATTTAAAATGATCACGTTATACGATTAGTATTTCAGCGTTTCTACTTCCTCCCACAAATACAGTGGTATCAGTGGAGGGTAATGAGGATGTTAAGTTCTACAGGATATTGTTCACAGCTGTGCATTTTGACACACATGAGTCACAATGAAGCAACAGGAAAACAAGGCATTCAAACTTCACGTCCTCTCATATCTCCTTAACTGCTGACAGATACAACCATACGGGAACGCAGTTCTTTGAGATAAAGAAAACCCGACCTCTGAGTGGGTAAGTGATGCCATCATCCTGTTTGTCTAGCCTGTCTTTCCTGTTTTTAGTCTATTTCCTGTTCCTTTTACATCCATTTTATTGTCTGGATGGAAAATCCCTTTAAAAAAAAAAGACGCTTTGCATGTGTGATAGAATTCATTTACAAAATGTAGAGCTTTTATCTTTGTCATTGGTCCTGCTTAACATATGATTTATTTTGTTTTGAAGGTTGATGGAGACTGCAAGAGAGATGATACGAGAATCACTTCCCATTAAATGCCTTGAAGCAGTTATCCTTGGGATGTATCCTTTAGCCTCAAGGACAAACTTTTGTCAAATATTCACAGAATTTCAGAATTTGTCTTTATTGTTAGAATATACATTTTTTTTCATTAATTGAATTATAGTAAGATAAAAACATAATGATAGAAAACTTACAAATTAAAAAATGTTGCTTTAAATAAGTCATATAAGTAAATAATACATGCAAATATAATAATAAAAGTGTCCTTAGTAACTAATTGAAATATTAGATCTATATAAGTCTAACTTAAACAGACATAAAAATGCATTAATGCTAAATAAGACACAAAATAAATAAACAAATTGAAATATATGAATAAGAATTGTAATAGAAATATTAATACATAACCACACACGCATAATAATTAAAAACATAATAATACAGATCTTACTGCATATTTAAAGACCATAAACCCCCACGACCACCACCCCCTCCCCCAACTCGGCAGCGTGTTTTCACAAGACTAGCTTGAAAAAGTCAGGAGAGTGGGTGAGTCCAGCTTTGTTTAGGTCGGAGTGTCGAGTGGCGAAAGAGGGAAGGATTTGCATAAAAAAGGGACTTTCATTATGTGTACTACAGCTGATTTTCACAGTGGCAACACAAACACAGACGTAGAGGAGATAGACAGTGATTTCGAGAGCAGTATTTACAACGGATCTGAGAGCTGTGTGGTAGTCGTGGATTTTCAGTCCATAATATTGCAGTGATATTACTGTAAACTTAGTAACTAAATCATTTTGACTAAGGTATGCCTTCAAAAACTGAAAGTGTACTGCCAACTAACTTTGCCATCTGAATAAACATAAACAAAGAACACACATACTTACCAAAGAGAGAGACTGGACAATCATTACCAACTGTAACCGCGTTTTCTTTAAACAGAAGGGGAGTGGCAAATCCGGATTCCCCATTTCCAGATTTGAAAAGCTCCCGGGTAAAACATGTTCCTTACAAACAGGGGTGTCGCTAGACCGAATTTACTGGGGCATGTGCCCCAGTAAAAATCGCCAGTGCCCCAGTACATGTTTTGAGATTTACTTCATATGCAAGTGTATGTACTAAGAGGGGTAATCACGAAATAAATACGTTATTCTCTATTTGCAACTAAACCAACTCTGGTGAAAGCAATGCAGTTTAATCAAAAGTGCCCCAGTAGAGCTTTATGTCTAGCAACGCCCCTGCTTACAAACATATTTTTGTCGCACGTTAGCAGACCACTGTAATCCACGCATGTGGGTCCACACGCAAGCTGTGCTCTCATCGTGGGGAAATGGAAACAAAACCTTTGTTGTGGCACATTTATAAACGCAACACTGACGACCCATGTCTCTGAACAATTCTTGTACTACTTGTTTGAATTACAGTTGGCAACACAACGTGGCATCTTTCTGAACACTGTAACAGATATAAAGAGTCTTTGAAGCTATATCATGCATATTAATGTTGTTGCATCTCATGAACCAATTTTTTCTCATGAATTAATGAACAGATGTGCTGAAAACTCAATGACGTCACATTTGTACAGACAACCAATCTTCACGCTGTAATTTACACAATGATCTCATCGCTGTGATGTTGCTTCAAAACTTCTTTTTAAACTGGAAGAACGAATTTGCTCTAAACAAGGCAAAAACTACCAATTTTCACTTTTTAGTGAAACGTGTCCTAATAGTTTTTTTAGCAAAGTGGGACATATAACTGTCAACACCTCGAAAAATGTGTTTTGGTGTTTCGTGACCTTTTAAATCATTCATGCATTTTGTCACAAGCAAAATGCATGAATCCTTCACACTCATTCAGTTACACAAGCAATCATAAAAGCTCATTATGGCACATTTTAAAAAAATGTAGTTATTTTCATTTAATGGTGACTAAACACTCTTGAATTATGTCTAACACTTGCACTCAAAAATCTAGAAATCTAGTGTTTTTGTTTAACCTCAAATGTCTGTCAGTCCCTAAAACGTAAACCAGTCAAGAAATCATCAGACACATGCAACTTCTTTCCATTTTTCCCTTCCTTCCCCTACTGTACTTGATTTCTCCATTGCTAAAATTGGGACTGAGGACTAAACAGCGATCAATCAAAAGCAATGTGCTTCAGATCACTGTCTTCCCTTATAAACCCCCACTGCTTAACTTCAGCTGTTGCTAGGAAACTAGTAGTCGTAGTAGATCCTCCTGAAGGCAGGCACAGATTTCTGCCCATGCAGTCGATGCAGCTGTGCCATTCAGTGCCACTGGGAGAGAGTAAGTGTTTTCAGAAGCTATTAGTGTCATTTAGCCATCAGATCAAGGCCAGGGGTGAACACAAGGTGAATGTCAGCATTATCTATTCAAATGCCATGCGTCGCAGAGAAACGTTCTGGAGATTGTGGTGTGTTTCTCTAGAGCTGCAGAGTGGACTTCACTTTGAGTTAAGCGCTTCATGGGTCATTAGTTGCAAATAGTTGCTTGTTTTTTCTGTGTTGAGTTAAGCGGGAGGATGAAGGGTTGCAGTTTACGTCACATTGAGATTTGTATCTTTGTGTACAAAACCCCTTTTTTTAATCTACAGTGCTCTAAAGGGACTTCTTGTAAAGAAGATAACAGATGAAGAGGATTAGAGTATTAGAGAACACTGAGACTTTTGTTGTAAAATTGCTGTAAGCTACAAAAAAAAAAACACTAAAAAAAATGGGTGTCTTATGAAAAAACGTGTTTTAGTGACAGCCCTACATGCTGCAACAACCTAAAACCAAATAAAAAAATTGCCCCGGCTCATTGGAAATACGTGCCTCAGCCTACTTTTTACAAAACATAAAATACATTGCTCTGGGTTTGTTTTGTTGCAAGCTTTAGATGACAAATCCACTAGAGCGCACCTTGATTTTTGCTAATTTGAAATGCATTATTTTTAGGGCAGGGGTCCCCAACTCTCTGTGAAAGAGTTGCTACCGCATCACAAGAATGCAAAGTTACTCTACATATATATATATGATCCCATTTTATTGTGAGATTCCCCTTTAAGAACCAATATCTATTTTGTGCACATCACACACCGCTCCATGACTTTTAGAATTCTTAACATTATTGTTTTCTATTAGGGCCGTGCCTGTTATTTGACCCACTTAAGATTTAGCTACTGCAATACAGCATGAGTAGGAAACAAACATCTCATGAAAGGTTCTCGTATGGTTGCAGAATAAACAAGCTCAGTGCTCACATTGAATATTATAGTGAGTTGTATTGCTTTTGTTTTAGTTTGTTGTTGAATGAATTTGTTATTTATGGAATAATTTCACATAATTCAAATTCTTATTTGAAGTTGTATATACTTGATTGCACCTCACCAACCACTGACCTAAACCCTTCCCAATAGTGCTTTCAAACGTAGTTTTACCTTGATTTAGTCTGTTTTGTGGAACCGTGCCTCACCAGAGTCAAACCCAAGCTCTCTGTATCATAGTTACATCACTGTACAAAGTGAGCTATACTGAGAAAACACTATGCTAGAAAAGTTGTTCATAAGTGGATAAATAATAGTAGGTGAGGCAAATGTATTCAATTATAAATCATAGATATTAGAGGTGTGAAACCTACACTTGTTTCTTGGTTTAGATTGGTTACGATTATCATATCATCGATTTGGTTTAATTCGATATCACAGTGACGATGTTTTCCATCTACAATTTTTAATTTGACTTTACAACACAAGAATACAATTTAGTCTTTTAATGCTTGCTGTCAGATATATGAACTGCACCATTAATTTTACCTGCTCATAGAAAACCGGCTTTTTGAATGTTGCAAACAAAACTGAAGTGCAGGCAGAGAAGGCAACAGGAGCATTTAGAGCAAAAGAAAATAATAATCCTGCTTGTTTTTTGACCTCTGTCAAGCAAGTTTTTTAAAAACCTTTGGTTGTGTTCATGCGCTCAACAGAAATGACTGTGATTGGCTCTAACGGTCAGTGTTGTTCATGGACATTGGACATTAAAGAACAGCCGTCGATCAGCTGATCCATGACAGATGTGATGGAGAAAATTCGCTCTGCAGACACACCCGTGCCTGCGTCCACAAGTGTCACTGTAACAGTCGAGAGAGGAGGGGAAACTTTACCTAACTAACACGCCAGCATGTCAAAGGGTCCACAGTAAGAGAGAGAGATAGAAAAAGACTTTCCCGGCAAACTCACAAGTCCCAATTGTGCACAGTGTTCAGATTTTTTTAGTATTGTTATATATTTTTTCTATGTTTTTTTTGGAGCATTTTAATAACTCTCACTCTCCCCCCTCGCCATAGTATTACTATCGCAGCATAACACATATGAGATAAACAACGTCAGTACGTATTAACCGGTTATGATTACTTGCTGAACCGATATGAATCGTCTGCATCGCCATCATGCTGCATGGAAGAAACAATTCATTTGGACACCCCTAATATACACCATTAAGTTGTTTGTGGTATTTCTTTGCAAAGAGCTACATGACAATAGTCATTATTTGTATGTCCCTGTAAATATCATTAGTATAAAATGGAACCAAATTTGTTAGTATCATAGTTCCCCATAGTAATTATTTTGCCTAAAAACTGCAGTCAAACGTATGTTTAAGTGCGTTTTTGCAGTTTCACAAAAAATGTACCCTAAAGCACATATTTCTAATGAGCCTGTATTGGGGGGAGAAAGTCAGTGGTCTGAACGAGATGATCTAGGCCTGGTTGCAAACAAACTCTGGAGCAGTTCACTTAAGGTGAGAAAGCAATCTGGCCCAATGGATGCACAAACAAGTGTATTTTGCTATTTATATCACAAGGTGGAATACTTGGTTTTTACTTTTCATCACATTCAATGTTATGGATAAAAATGTCTTGTTTTGTAAAGGTATCAAAGACTGTCTGCATATTCAATAAAAAAAAACAATCCGGGTAGCTATAGCAGAAGTAGTAATCCCTGCAGGTTTGGGAACGCGTGTGCTGCAGATAAGAATGTTGAAATTCACAGCGCTGCCGTCGAGAGGATCACATGGCCCTGCTGATGGGTAATGTGATCCTCTGCTGTCTTCTCATTACAGCACTGCTGGGGGGTTTAGTGGGTGTGTGTATTTGTGTACACAACACACACACTCACACAGAGAAGGAACTCAAAAGAGCTGCAGAGGAACAAAACCTACTGAAAGGGCTTGTATTTACTTCAAATAACAACAAGGTTTTGTGTGTAAAATTATACAAAAAGAAATAATGGGCTTGAGTTAACTTATTTGCGTTCTCAATGTCTCTCGACTTGTGTATGACGCACAGAACATATTCTAAAAAAAGTTTGCTTTACCATTCCCACAACTGTTCATGAGCCAGTCAAATCCTGATGGATGTAAACAGGACTCACCCTTTTTTTCATAAATAAATCATGTTTTGTTACTCTTTTGACCTATACACTACAAATAAATCCACCATATACGTCAAAATACCTCAAACTTTAATCATATTTTGTAATTAGATGGCAAATAGATGAAATTATATGATATCCATATCCACCTCACCTGATGTATATTACAGCATTACCTTGTTAAACAATGATAACCCAAATATTTACAGAACGCTTTCATTTTATTACTTGTAAACTAAATTAGCACGCACAGAAATAAAGCAACGTTTACATATTGGAGTCATTAATTGCCAGACTCCCGTGCAATCTGTCTATCAGTGCGATGGGTTCGTCTGCTCAGGACCATGTCTTCAACAGTGGTGATATTTTCAGCAGTACGGGCAGTACGGGCAGTACAAACCCACCTTTTTATTGATTATAATATTATTCCTGTACAAAATTTAGTCATTCTTATTCGAGTTGTACGATAAGCAGTCTTATTTTTGTATGATATATAATTGATTGTTTTTTTTGAGATGGTGTACACTCCCTGACAAAAGTCTTGTCGCGTATCCAAGTTTTAGGAACAACAAATAATAACTTGACTTCTAGTTGATCATTTGGTATCAGAAGTGGCTTATATGAAAGTTAAAGGCCTGTAGACGCCTATTTTATTAAAATAAAATATGATAATGCTTTGATTTTTAATTATTTAATTAGGACAGTAAGGTCTGACTTTGCTTAGACAAAAGTCTTGCCACTTAACAGAAATAATGTACAGTATAAAATATAAAGTCATGTTGCAGTGGAAAAAGAATTAATATTTTGTATGACTCCCATGAGCTTGAAGGACTGCATCCATACATCTCTGCAACGACTCAAATAACTTATTCATAATAAAGTCATCTGGAATGACAATGAAAGCGCTCTTGCAGGACTCCCAGAGTTCATCAAGATTCTTTAGATTCATCTTCAGCGCCTCCTCCTTCATCTCCATAATGTTCATGTCTGGTGACTGGGCTGGCCAATCCTGGAGCACCTTGACCTTCTTTGCTTTCAGGAACTTTGATGTGGAGGCTGAAAAATGAGAAGGAGCGCTATCCTGCTGAAGAATTTGCCCTCTCCTGTGGTTTGTAATGTAATGGGCAGCACAAATACTTCATACTACTTGATAATTCAGGCTGTTGATGTTGCCATCCACTCTGCAGATCTCTCGCACGCCACCATACTGAATGTAACCCCAAACCATGACTTTTCCTTCACCAAACTTGACCAATTTCTGTGAGAATATTGGGTCCATGTGGGTTCTAATAGGGTTTCTGTAGTATTTGTGATGATTGGGATGCAGTTCAACAGATGATTCATCTGAAAAATCAGCAATTAGTTATTATTTGTTGCTCTTACAACTGGGATCGACGACAAGACATATAGTTTTATATATATTGCAGTTTTAATTTTCTATTTTAGTTAAAAAGTAAATTTGAATATATTTTGTTTTACCAGTCATCCATTTTTCTTGATTTCTCCAAAAATATAGTTAAAAATCACTTCTAAGAATGTACTAAAACTGAATTTTTAACCAGCAGTGTACATATACCTAAAAATACTTTCTTTGACAAGTTTTAATGAATTAGATTTTAAATAGAAGATAAGTAAAACAAATCTAATTAAAACCAGGTCATTTTAGTTTGTGGAATGTTACTTTTTTGCAATTTCAGTCTAAAGAATGGCCTTATTTCCTGTTTATGCACCACTGGGTTTATTATTTAATAGATAAATACGCTTGTGTTATGGAGTACCAGCATATTGTCTTTGAAAGGCAGATGGCAGAGCAGTGAAGCAGTTCCAGGACACACACACATGGCTCAACAGATCTGCGCTATGTGGCAGACTTGGCAGCTTGTTGCGATGCCCGATAGCAAAACGACACTGGTTACTAACAAATGTGATGATAATGATTCATTTAAAGGGTGCTTGCAACAAAATCAAGCATCATTTCCTCATTTTAGCAACCCCAAGGCTACATGAATTCAAAATTTAGCATGAGAAAAGAGAACTGCAGTCAAGCTAATCTCATTGCGTTTTCTTTGTACTTTTCTTTTTGCTTTTGTTTTGTTTATTTAACAAGGACATTGTACATTTAATAAAACATTTATGTAAGTGTACCAGAATTATTCAAAGGCTACTTTCCCTGCACAGAATGCTACAAGTCGCCCTAAAATAATTAAAATGCATACTTAAAAAGATTTAACAATTACATAAAACAATCTGTTAACACAATCAAGAGAATATAACCAATATGAAAAACAAGTTAATTCAATTGTATTTTCCAGACACTAGGTCCAATAGCAGCAAATAACAAACAGAACAATTAAAAACATACAATACACATTACAAAGATAGTTATGCCAATACTTCCTCAAAGGTGACTGATAACGCACATCAGTAAGCCTAGGATTTGTCAGCATCAATTAACTTCTATTCTGAAGATTCTCCAGTTGACAATTAAATGATCGAACTCTTACCTTACCGAATAAATCACTTGCAATACATTAGATTTTTAAGCAGAATTTTCATACAATCGTTGTATGCAACCTTCAGCTTATGGAGACTCTCTTTTTAAAAATGACACCACAAAGGAGCTGTATATAAAGAACTGCAATATGTTCTAAAGAGTTTTACTTTAACCTGCTCCGAACACATTTAAAGCTTTCTCACCAGCATTTTTGCTTGAACATATAACTTTCAACATTCCCTGTACATATCATTATCATCGCTCATAATCAGTAATGATATGTCCTAAATATTTAACAGTTTTATTGACGTTTAAAACTTGCCTTGACAAATCAAAATCTGGCAGAATCATATTTCAATGCGCTTTGGTTCTACATATCATTGCAACACTCTTTTTAGTATTATATTGCACATCATAACTCTTCCCATAGTCTGCACAAATATTAAGCAGCTGCTGAAAACCCGCGCTACTTTAAACTAATAATGGTAAAATGCGAAAACAGATTGTATTTGTTTTCTTGTTTTGTTTCTCAAAAGCAATACAAATTTGAACAAACACCATTAGGATAGCTAGTAAATAAATCCCTATTTCAAATTTTTACAAAGTAGAAATTCATTTATTTCTTTAATTGAGCCCTGAAAAAATGTCTCTACACATCTCTGATAGTTGTCGGGGGAAAAAAAGTTCCATGTTAATGCAGCTTGAACAGAAAAAGTTCAGGTTAAAGTGATATTAAAACTAGGAAAGTTACAATATGTACAAAGATACAAAGGAGGTGAAGTTAATTCATGAATAATTCATATAAATCAAGCATCTATTTGCATACTTAATCATATTTTCCCAACTCTGCAGATTATAGTTCACTGTAAAAAAAAAAAAGAAAAAAAAGCCTGGTTTCACACAATCGATTTGTGTTGGGACAACATGAAGGAATTAAGTGAACTTTTATTAGTTTTTACAAATTTATTTGGATTGAACATAAAACAATTAAGTTCTTCCAGCAAAATCTCAAGAATTGTATTTCAGCTAATTTTAAATAAGTAGTTTGAGTGTTAAATGGTACCATAAAACAAACACCACTCATTTTACTGATGTGATGGTTGGCTTGGATGTCAGGAAGATAAATTATAACTTTTTTTAGTAGTTGCAGATGAATCCTGGTGTGAACTGTGCTGATATGCTCACAGTCTGGTGACTGCTTATGGCATCGACTGCCGCATCATGTGTGGCCATGCCGCAGTGAGCACTGATCGCTTACATAAGACTACAGAACAGACCAGGCGGATGCAAGGAAAAACCCAGGGGGAAGGCC
Organism: Danio tinwini; assembly: GCA_903798205.1. Taxonomy (NCBI): domain Eukaryota; kingdom Metazoa; phylum Chordata; class Actinopteri; order Cypriniformes; family Danionidae; genus Danio; species Danio tinwini. Next base: position 17,756,778 of record CAIGQZ010034990.1, on the reverse strand, counting down.
AGTCTAGCCGAGTGTCTGCTGACCAAGTCACTTCAGGGAAAGGGAAGGTTTTGGTTCAACTTGAAATATCTTTATATATGCACCTTCATTTTGTTTCTGTTAATTAGATTTTTTTACTGGATTTGATTAGCTATTGCCACAATGCTAGAGTGTTAATGTTTGTACATTTTATATAATTAACATGTACTAGTTAACATAATAACTTTATATTGTATAGTTAACATGTATAATTGAAAGTAGGTTGGTATGATTTTTTTCTTCTTATGCTATTTATTTTAATATGTTGCTTGGTTGCTAGCAATACTGGGTGGTTGCTAGGGTGTTTTCCTTTTCTTTTCTTTTTTTTGCATTCAATATGTGTTTGGTTGCATCCCTAATTACAACACTATACACCAGTGTTTCTCAACCACATTTCTGGAGGACCATTACCTTTGCACATTTTCTGTGTCTTTTTAACCAAACACACCAGATTCAGCTTATTAGCAAAGACTGAAAGACCTGTAATGGGTGTGACAAACAAAGGAGACATACAGTGTTAAAATGCAGTGTTAGTGGTCCTCTACGAATGTGGTTGAGAAACACTGCTATACAAAATGCTCAACCATGTAGTGTATCAGTTAATGTTGTCCCAATGTAAGGATCCCAAGGTTTTTTTTTTTACTAACTCGTAAATTCAAACTTTCCTAGTTAACATTTAATGGATGCCAAATTACTGAAATAAATGACCAAGTACCTGTCAGTACCTGTCATGAGTATAACACCATTTACCAATGGGAGGTGGTTTAACTGTTTGCGTAGTAGAATTTTGCTTTCACAAAAAATATAAGTAATCAACCCTCATCGCCTGATAGCGCCTTCCCTTTGCTGCATGAGCAAACTTCGCTACTTTGACCATGAAGTGCACGAAATGTTCAACATCCCACACTTTTTTTTATTGGTTGAATAAGTATGTCACCCAGATATTTAAAGTGCACTTACTTTTATTAAGTATTTCAATTACATGAAATCAAATTTATTTATAAAGCATAATACTTATAGTTGACCACTGTGCTGTACAAAATAGTGTCCTAGATCTCTCAAATTGAAGAGAGAAGAACCAAAACGTCAGTAGTCAGACATACACTGGTTTAGTGATTCTAGGCCTCTTTTCCCCATTTTCTTAAAGGGCAGGTAGATTTGAGTGTCATCAGCATAGAAATGAAATGACATCCCATGCTTCATAAGTTTGAACCCCAGAGGAAGCATATACAATGAGAAAAGAGAGGGGCCCAAAATAGAGCCCTGAGGAACTCCAAACTGTAAAATAGAGCTAGATGAAGAAAAACCATCAAAACACACAGGAAACATTCAGTCTTTCACTGCGATATATAAGAATTTTATTAACAATTGTGTTAAACGCAGTGCTTAGATCTACTAATAAAATGAATGCACTACTTATACTATAGAATGGCAAATAATAGTGCACAAATATGCGGTTTGGCACGCACCTTTTTGTTTTATATGTGATTGCAGGGAATTCTGGTTGTTTGCTGCAGTGAAAAATACACTGGGGGTTCACTTTGTCAATTTTTGTAAATGTATGAGAACTATGAGTGTTAGTTGGCAAATAATTATTTATGTTAGTTGGTGGTTTCTTATGCAAATGTTGTTTTTCCAATGCTAGTGAATGTGCAGCTTATAAGGGATTCAAAATTATTTTTACTGCGTTATGTGGGGAGTTCTGGGTGGTTGCTAGGTCATTGCTGCAGTGTCCTTGTTTGTGCTTTCAGACTTATTGGCACACAGTGTTATGAGTAGATGCTAAAAGATTGCTGTGCAATGTTAAAGGTGTTTGTAGTGCTGCTTTTCAAAACAAACACACTAGTGTTCGCTGTTCTCCGTCTTATTAGAGTCTCAAATAAAAAGCTGTCTGTCAGTTTGTTGCCTGATTAACAAGCACAGCACCTACACTAAGACAGCAGATGATTGATTTTCAGTGAGTGAAAAAAGTTCACTTACTGAAAGTTCAAAGACTAATCAGATTTGAAAAATGAATAGTGCACACCAAGTTAAGAAACTATGGGGAGATTTTGATGAAAGATTTTCATGAAACGCTTTGCTTTCATCCTGAAGCAGTTTGCTGATTAATTATCACCTTATTTTTAAGCAGCTGCTATTTTTAGGCTTGAAAATTATTCTGATTTCACTCAACTTGTTTTAATTAAACGCATGTTAAATGAATGTGAATAAATTCCTTGACTTTATCCCACTAGCTATCTAACCAATGGTTTAACCTCTGTGGAACGGTTCCCCATCAGCTTTAAAACCCAATTCTCTGGGCACCACTTCCATCACGTGGTGTTGGGCGTTTATTGTAATGGCCGCTATGGCACCCTGGGCATGAGTCGACGTGCTGACCTTATGGACAGATCTCTGAGTTTTCGTACACTCAGCGAGTTGGTGTTTGACTTCGAGGACTCGTACCGCCGCTACCAGCACACCATGAAAAAGATAAAGATTGGCCTATATGTGCCACACAATCCACACGTTTTCCAGCCTATTGAGTGGAACTATCTGGTGATAAATGCCAGTAAGCAGGGCCGTGAAGACATGCGTAAGGAGCTGGAGAAGCATGGCCGTGACATGAGGATGAAGGTGAAGCACCGTTATAAACTATATTTGATACTATTATAGTTTCTGTTAATGTTTTGATTTTCATTTGATTGGTTTGTTGATCTTGATCTTCTGTTCATTGATCTTCTGTTTTTAGTAGTTTTAAGATTGCTCATATTAAAATGTTTATTTTATTTTAAAATATTAAACCTATTAACATCTGTGCCATACCATCCAGTCCAATTCGATCCTTTTTTCCATCCATCCATCCAGTGGCATACCATCCAATCCGATCCATGCATTTATCAATCCCAATTCCAAAAACTATCCATTCAATCGTCCATCTGTCTATCCATTCATCCATTCCAGTCTGTTCATTCATCCTAGTTCGTCAGTCCATCCATCCATCCATCCAGTGCCATGCCATCCAATTCAATCGATCCATTCATTCATGCAGTGCCATACCTTCCAATTCAATCCATCCATTCATCTATTCATCCCAATAGCAATCCAGCTATTCATCCAGTCCATTTATCCATCCATCTGTCCATCCCAGTTTGCTCATCCATTCACCCATCCATTTGTCCATTTCCAGTCCATCCATTCCTAGTCCATCCATCCGTCCATCCATCCATCCCAGTCCGCTCATCCATCCATCCATCTATCCATCCATCCTTTCCCAGTCCATTCATTCCTAGTTGATCGATCCACCCAAGCCAGTCTGCTCATCCATCTATCCATCCATCCCAGTCCATATGTCCATCCATTCATCCATCCCCAATTTGTCCGTCTATCCATCCCCAATCCATCTGTTCATTCATTCCCAGTCCTTTCATTCATCCATCCATTCATCCCCAATCCGTCCATTCTTCCATACCCAGTCAGTCCGTCCATCCATCCATTCATCCCCAATCTGTCAGTCCATTCATTCCCAGTCAGTCCGTCCATCAATCACCAATCCGTCTGTCCATTTATTCCCAGGTAGTCTGTCCATCCGTCCATCCATTTCCAATCAGTCCGTCCATCCATTCCCAGTCAGCCTATCCATCCATTCTGTCCATCCATCTATTCCCAGTCAGTCCGTCCATCCATCTATCCATTCCCAATCCATCTATCCATTCCCAATCCATCCATCCATCCATATAAAATTTTGGTTAAAAAAGAGAAATGTTGAACAAATTTAGAGTTCCTGTGAAAGGCAGAGTCACATAACAAGAGTCATGTTTGTCTGTATTCTGTGTGCTATATAAGCAAATGTTTTAGCCTGGATCAGTAGAGTCTGTATTTGTCCTTGAACATCTATGTAGAGTTAGACCTCTATGCTGTGTGAGTGTAACGTGGGACATGTTTATCATGTAGACAGTAAAAACTAGGTCATGTTCTCCCAGATTCTCAGATGCAGCCTTGACTTTATGGATGACCGCAGTCAGCTGTGACATAGTTTCCATGAACCACATATGCAGTCAGAGAGTGGAAATTGCACTCTAGATGTTGGAAAGCAATGTAGCCATCTTTTTATGGATGTTGAGGAATTCAGTACTTAATCATCAAAACCTAAATGTTTTTGCAACCTTGCATATTTTTAAGCTAAATAAAGAGCATGTGACAGGAAGGGAAATGGTTTGCAGATAAAGCTTGTGCATTTAAATCAAACATAAAAACGGATGCTGTTTTAATTTTGCAATCCATCTTGAAAGCCTCTTGGCGTTGAGCACATTTGGCATCATCAGATAGGAGGTGATAGTCATTTATAATAAAGCTAAATGTCAACTTAAAAAGACTGAAAACATTGCAATGTCAAATTACCTTTCATTGCTTATGCTACTCATTTGGAGAAGCACAATAATTGATGGAATGAAAGTTTGGGAAATCTGCTGTTTAGTCGCATAACAAAGTTAATGAACATCATCAAGTAAATGAATGTAATGTGGGGTCTTTTGTAACACTAGCTTTATCTGTGCTGCAGTCACTAATGAGAAAACACAGTGAGAGCAATTCAGCTTTGCTCCCTGTGGTGTGAAATAGCTCAAGTCATACTCCTTTAATAAACCGATTGTAGATCTGTTGTTTCTTAGCACTGGACCCCTGCTGGGCTGATGATAGGCAAAATTCCTCATCTGTGCTGTTCTCAGCTTGCCTTTTACCACTTTGTCGATTTAAAGCCCTTATTCTTTTAATTGCCTCAATTTTGATTTGATCAAAATGAAGATGGAGATTATTTTTGTTATATCATTAAATATATTCGAATTACATTTTTTTTGTTGCTTAGATGTTTAATTCCATTCATCTAATTCCATTCGGTCTAACCCAGGGGTGTCAAACACAGTTCCTAAAGGGCCATAGCCCTACACAATTTAGTTCCAATCCTGCTTCAACACACTTGCTTGCACAGGTTTCAAACAAGCCTGAAGGACTCAATTAGTATGATCAGGTGTGTTTAATTAGAGTTGGAACTAAACTATGCAGGGTTGTGGCCCTCAAGGAACTGAGTTTTACACCCCTGGTCTAATTCCCATTAATCCATTCCTCCATCCAAACCAGTCCATCTACCCATTAATTCCATCCAGTTCAATCCTATCCATCTATCCATTTGTCCACCCATTCCATCTGTCCATAAATAATCAAATGAATATAAATTGACTGTATTTTATTGCAGATTCTCAAGTCATCCAGTGCTCAGTCTCCAATCAAAGAACGAACTCGAGGCAAGTCTTTATCGCCACGCCGCCGACCAGGCACCAGTCCCCAAAGACGCCAATATGCCCACAGAAGAGACAAATCGTAAGTAATGGACCCTTACATCTTGTGGAACCTCAGAGAAATAAACTGTAAAAAAAACTGTGGGGAAGTCACCCAAAAGAAGAGTCTCTGTCAAGAAAATAAGTATAAATGCAGTCCTAAGCTGCTATCATCAGTGACTCACCATGACTCAGGCTGTGGAAGCTTAAAAAGTAATTACTTCGGATCCGTTTATTAAACGTTGGCACATTTTCTTCACTTCTTCACTTTTTGGGATGGGATTTATGCTCTTGTAAGGTGATTAGACATTTATTAGGCTTTTATTAAAAATCCAGATTGGCGGATTAACTGCTAGATCTCCAATATGGTAGGAAATTAAATCCGAAAGGAAGACTTTTGAAAAAATTGTTCTGTGGGTCTCGTTTATCAAATCTGATCTTTAATTTGTATTTATATTGAATTTAAGTCAGGTTATTGGCTGGGCCATTCTACTGTCTGATTTTCTTTCTCTGAAAGAATTTGAGTTTCCTTGGCTGTTTTAGATCATTGTCTTGCTGAAATGTCCACCCTGGTTTCATCTTTATCATCCTGATAATGTAGATGTTGGACTGAAGCAGCTACTATTCATTTACAATGATGAAGGGCAGAGGGTTGCTGAATAACTACTGAGAGATTTCAGCTGCTGTCTGGGCTTTCACTGCCTATCTACACCTCCCTTTCTTCGTGTGTTCAATACTATTTCATTTTATTATGCATAACTTAATTTCTTTGCATATATGGATTTCTTTTGTTGCTACCAACATCATAAAATTTTAAGTCAATAGCACCTTTAGAGGTATGTTTTCTGAGAATAATAGTGACGTGTTCAATACTTATTTTCCCCGCTGTATATTGCGGTATGAATATAATTTCACTAGATGAACTGAATAGCTCTGTTTGTAAAGATTTCATTTATTTACAAGCAGATATAAATACAACAGAGCAAAGATAAAAGTTAAATGGAACAATTAAACCTAAAATAACATGGTCACCATTGTATACATTTTTGAAAAATAATAATATTTTAAAATAACTTTATCTTTTAAACTTGAGTAAATAATTTAATCCCGCGGTTTGACTATTGCGGATACACACATTGCAATATTGATGCTCAAACAATACATTGTGCAGTGCTAGTCCCAGTGCTTGGATACTCCTCAGTTATACACTCAGAAGTATGTACTTTTTATTCACAAATAGAGTACATCATTTAGGACATAGTATAGGCAAATTAGGAAGCAGTACTTGTCTACTTATGTTTCGTGTTCATGCAGCGTCCTTAAAACCTGGTATGGCTTTGATAGTGACGCTGTGAAGCAGGTGGTGGTAATCTGTTGACTAATCTTCTCTAGCACACGGTTGCCCACTTCTCACGTTACCAAAGCATGTTTCTTTCGACCAGGCAGTTGACTTAAGGATTCAGGGTTTCTATAGCAGCATGGCACAAGTACTTGCTCTTTTCTTGTGTCGAGTGCACAGAAAGCCCCTTTTAGCACCGCTGATCACTTTACAAGGCTGACCTCGGGCTACTTTTGTTAGCGATGTTGAGAGAATAAAATAAATTTTCTTTTAGTTCTGCCCCTGGGAAATATAGGCAGGAACAAAAGCATAAAAAGTGACATTGTAATAGATTGCAAAGCTTCCTGTCCGACAGAAGTTGTGGGTTTAGCTAGAGATACACACAAAGCAGTCTCTAAACTAGAAAAGTTCTTTAAAAAATATATAGGGATAGTAAGTTAAACAGAGAGGCTTTTTAAACACTGGATTTGACTCTCTTCTGCTGTCAGTACAAGCTGGTTTGGTGTTTGCTCTAATAAGATGCGAGTCCAAAGCAACAGCTGTGGTGGACGCGGGCATCACTGACATGTCACGCTGAATGAACTAACGAATAATCCTTCCACAAGAACATACATTGATAATCAGGAGGTCTTGCTGCGTTTTAGCATATCGGAGCTTAACATTTGATGATGTAACTTCATCCTCTGATGCAATGGATTATGTTGAAGCTGGCATGCTTTAATTTTTGTGTGTTGGGATGCAACTAAAAAAGCAGCAGATTTACCACCAGCAGCTAAGGCATTTGGGAATTTAGCATGATATATAATGGTTTTCGCAAGCAAATATCAGCTTGTAGTCAGTTCAGTTAAACGAATCAGTTAAATGAATCATTTCATTGACTCGGTTCATCCAAAAGAATCCAGTTGTCATGTAGTATTGAAAAGTTTAATGAATTGATTTATTTAAATGAGCACTTTGGCTAAAATAATGCTCTAATTCAAGTCTTTGTTTGAATATTAAGTTTTTTGGATTGTATTTGGTAGAAAAAAAACACATTCAAGTTTTATAAGTCCGTTAAAACCCCATATTTTTAAGTACTAGGGCTGTCGCAGTAAATCTGGAAGGTTCAATAGCATGATATGTGGTAATATCGCCAAACACAGCAGCATAAGTTTGCACACTGCTGCATATACCTCTTGTGTCAGCTTATTATGCATGCTTATCTTAAATAAGATTGTGAGACCTTTATAAATCATTTAGACTTTTGTTAAATCCCAAACACAATTGAACAGAAATTAAAGAACACAGTATCTAAATGGCAAACTTTATATTTTCATTTACAAATAGTGTCAGTAAAAAACAAAGAGCATATTCATTAATTAAGGCACTGGCCTTTAAAGCTGAAATGGGCATTTTTTTTATAAATAAAACAAAATATATATATTTTTTTATTTATTGAAAATGTATTAAACAATTTTTACTTCTAATATAATTTGAGTTGACTTAAGCTACACAAATTGTACATAATTGAAAGGCTCTGACTGTGCTTTTGCCAGATCTCCCTAGATAATGGCAGCTGAAAGGCCTTTTATATCTGTTACTTTTATAGCTGTATTTGACTAGTATCCTAGTATCAGTTGGCTGGTACTGGTCTCATTTGTCCTTATTGAGGTTTCTCCACAACTTGATACTTGTGGGACAGCTGCACCTATTTGATGACTGGATGACAGCGAGACAAGATCTCAGATTTGCCACATGTCACAGAGACATTTATACTGCAAATTTTGCATATTGGTTCATCTAAATTGAATTTTCAATTCTTTTGTAAGACAAAATATTGCCAGACTGGTGACATAATTTCAGTTTTGGGACGAGATCATTTGCAATTGCTTCAGTCTTAAAACACCATATACAAACAGTTGGCAAAGAAAAAATCAGACTCGAAAAACTATTCATTATATAGTTACTTATTCAGCATTGAAAAAGTATTCATTATTTAGTTATGTTAACCGCCCGGCCACCTGGTTTACATCACTTTTTGCAATTAAATCCCAATCTGACAACGACAAACTATTTAATGTTGGAAAGGTCTAAGATTTTAGCATTATTACTTCCTTAAGTCATAGGAAGAGCAATAGAAGGCGAAGCAGTGGCACAGTAGATAGTGCTGTCGCCTCACAGCAATAAGGTAGCTGGTTCGAGCCTTGGCTGGGTCAGTTGGGGTTTCTGTGTGGAGTTTGCATGTTCTCCCTGCTTTCGTGTGGGTTTCCTCTGGGTGTTCCGGTTTCCACCACAGTCCAAAGACATGCAGTACAGGTAAATTGGGTAGGCTAAATTATCCGTAGTGAATGAGTGTGGATGTTTCCCAGAGATGGGTTGTGGCTGGAAGGGCATCTGCTGCGTGAAACAAATGCTGGATAAGTTGGTGGTTCATTTCGCTGTGGCGACCCCAGATTAATAAAGGGAATAAGCCGAAAAGAAAATTAATGAATTAATGAAGAGCAATAGATTAAAACACATTACCATCATCCTACAACCTGTGGGACCATTTACGGTTACATTTTTAAATCATAATATTGTAGTCTAAACATAAAGCAATCATCACAAACTATATCAGTTTCCATATCTAGTGATATTCTGATAGATATTACTGAGCAACAGTTATTTGTTAATTTGCAACAAGGATACTCATCAGAGTCGTAAAGCATTACTTTGCTACAGCAATCCTCATGTGAAAATTTGTTTAGATGTTTTATAGAGGCTTAATTCAAATCAAATACAACCAAACTGCCCATACTACTTTAGAATTGTATGTATACTTTACATACATTGTCAAAAGTATAAAAAAAAAATACAGTTCACATTCCTCAAAATATAATGAGAGGCACTTTTGTAGGTTTTTCAATGGAAACTGTATGCCATATGGGTTTAATTTTTTGTACTGCGGCCAATTATTTTTTTATATAACAACTTCAAATTTGGAATATAGTTGGTTCAGATATTTAGATTGGGTTTTTCTGTCAATTTTAGGCTAAAACATGTATAAAAATACTTATTTTATGTATTATAATAACAAATGCATTTATTTTTTCATTATTTTCATAAACATAAAGGCACAAAACTATTGTTTTATTGAACTTTTTGCACTTTAGCTACAATCTGACCTCTGTCTTCTTTCAAATTGAGACCAAGCGTAAATATACACACCTAAGCATTGAAGCATTAAAGTGTCTTTTTTACACAGTATTGCAAAATTTCAGTTATCGCAACAGCCCTATTAAGTACTCTCTAAGTTATTGACATGTTGTCTTAAAATCATGTAATATACTGAAAAAAAGGGCAAGCCCTGTCGCAACCATCAAAGAAGTGAGTTTGTGTTGATAAACAAACGAGAGATACCACAGCAACATCCCTGCTGTTTTGTTTAATTGCATGTTGTATTATAGCATTGGCATTGTATTCCAAAAATAACTCTTGATTGTTGTGCCTTACAATACTGTAATTATTTAGTCAATCTAATGCATCGAATGAACCGCACAGGCTGCAAAATAATACCAAAGTTAAGGTTTCAGACGCGTGAACCTCCTGCCTCTCGATCCGAGCTATTTTTGCTGCGTTTCATAGCACCTTCCTGTCACATGACCTGAGATGTTAATTACTGCACCCCACACATACACTCGTGAGCCAGGCAGCTGCTGAAACACACCACCCATTTAACGTCAGCATCACCCTCAATTACACAGACGAACTGCACCGCACACACATCTCTTGGCAGACCAGTTTGTTAATTCACTTACAGTGGGAAGAATTATGAAGTTACAAATGAAGTCATGCTGAATCTGCTCTCCAACCCCCCACAGTTCTGCTTTTTATGATTATTATGAGGTTTTGTCACTGTGATGAACTCTCCCACAGCATGTGACAGTGCCTGAAGCACTCGAAGGAAACTTCTTACACAAATAGAAAAACAACACCTCCTTTACAAATACACTTCTTAAAGGGACAGTTCTGTCAATAATTGATGTTCTGTCATTAGAGTATTTACACTTATGTGGTTTCAAACATGCTTGCAGTGAATTTTTTTTACCATAACTTGTTTAAACACGTTTTTATTTAATTTGATATATATATATATATATATATATAT